>CAJDSM010070501.1:70-11290 GCA_903981925.1 Ostrea lurida
CGTAAGGTTACCGATTAACAAAGTCTATAATTGGATTCCTATCTTGCTTATGTTAGGTTACGATAAACAAAGTCTATAATTCTGGTTCTTTCCTATCTTGCTTATGCTTAAGGTTACGGATCTAACAATGCGATAATCTTCGGTTCTATCTTGCTATGTTAAGGTTACGGATAACAAGTCTATAATTCTGTTTCTCCTATCTTGCTTATGTTAAGTTACGTGATTACAAAGTCTATAATTCTGGTTTCTATCTTGCTTATGTTAAGGTTACGGATTAACAAAGTTCATAATTTCTGGTTCTTCTATCTTGCTTATGTTAAGGTTACGGATTACACAAAGTCTATAATTCTCTGGTTCTTATCTTGCTTATTTAAGTACGGATTAACAAGTCTAAATTTGGATCTCCTATCTTGCTTATGTTAAGTTACGGATTAACAAGTCTAATATCTGGTTCTTCTATCTTGCTTATGTTAAGGTTACGGATTAACAAAGTCTATAATTCTGGTTCTTCTATCTTGCTTATGTTAAGGTTACGGATTAACAAAGTCTATAATTCTGGTTTCTTCTATCTTGCTTATGTTAAGGTTACGGATTAACAAGTCTATAATTCGTGTTCTATCCTGCTTTATTTATTTAAAGAGGAAGAAAACCAATTGTCATCATGGTGGACTTCTTTATGAAAAACAAATTATGTACTATGTTACTATGTAAATAGTAAATTATCAATCATACATTTCTTGTCCTTTAAATTATTGCCTAACTCATTAACCCAGTGGATTAATGCATGTGGTGCCAATCTGTAGATCATGAGTTCGAGCCCCATAAAGTTCTCATCCTACCCCTTCTCTTTTACTAAACCTATGATTTTCAAAAAATAGATACAGTTGACTTCGATGTCTTGAACACTGATATCTTGAATACCATGGTTATGTCGAACTGATTTGGAGGTCCCAACCACCTATTTTTAGTATTTTTACCCTGATATCTCGAATTCACGAATATCTCGAACTCACGGTATCTCGAACTTTTTCTGCGCCATCAAGTTCAAGACAACGAGGTTTCGACTGTAATTTAAAACATAATTGCACAGGTCTTTACTATTTCCTTTGGGTGTTGGTATTCATTCCTTCTTTAGCCTAAGCTGTAGATCTGGTCTACAAAATCGACAGCAGTAGACTTTCTCTGATTATATCACAGGTTCAACAAGAGTAAACAGGCTCGCTAATGCAGAAGTACCGCGAGTTTGTTCATTACCTGAGTAGTGATTGATGAGTTCTGGTAGGGAGGTCATGACCCTTCGTGCTGCGATGTAATAACCTCGGTTATTGTCCATGTTGCGTATCTTATAATGTTTAACTGTGTCCCCTTTAGCATCTTCATAATCTCTCACAAAAGGACATAGTTCCTGGAAAAGAAGGACTGAATGAATGCCATGATATTGTCATCTCATTACTTTGTATTACTAGATTTCAATCAGATCAAATGGTTGGTTTAAATCCACAATGACTAATATTGTTTTTACAAAAAGTAATACATATGGAATCATTAGATCTACATATATCATGTCTTGTTTGATGAAACTGAAAGCTACCTGGACTGGTTTCACTTTCCCTAATTAGGAACATCCCATCTCATTCTGTCCCGGAGAGAGAGCAGACGCTCGGATTCTTTTCTGGATAAAGCTCCATAAACCAGCTGGAAATAAACAACACTGAATTTAATATAGTCACTTATAATGCATATTGATTCATGACAACAATCAAACATACCGGTATTTCATTGCTAGTAATATAAATCTTTACTTCAGAACAAAAGGAAAATTATTCTGATAGCCCTGTTCACTTATCCTGACTGTCTGTGAAAAAAAGTATGATTTCCTAGGGAAAAAGACTTCTAAAAAGTGGGGGGGGGGGGGGGGGGTGCTGGACTGTGTTTTAAGCTTGAGATTTTCAAAGAGTGAACTTGTAACACTAAGTTGCACATGTCAACAGACTTAGTGTTGCTGTAAGCAGACTTAACTTGTAAGACTAATCATGCACTTTTAGATCAAATCTTAATAATGAATTTGCTTGTCATCAGACTTACTTTCGAGCCCCATTTTGTGCTTGAGATAGATACGACTACAGGTCAGACTTATCTCATGCTTGTTAAAAGACTTCAAAGTTCCATTACAATGTACTGCCAAACTGACTAGGACATAATTTATAGAGCGGACTGCCCAGAAGGGTCCTTGCCACACTGGGTGCTGCGTCGAGGGGACGGTGGTGGTCGACCCTCGGATGTACTCCAAAGCAAGCAGTATAGCAATTAATACAGTGGAACCTCTTTTTAAGTTCATGGCTTATTACATTAGACTGCTTATACAATGGAATATAAATAAAGCACACAACCCTATTTAAAATAGGCATGGCTTTTTAAATTGTCCAAAATGCTGTGATTCAGTATTACATTATAAAATGCTGACAAAATATACATATTCATTGCTGATCATGAGATTGATTGATTTGATATTTGTTGTTTTTCGTCCCATCAAGAATATTTCACTCATATTGAGATGTCACCATTGCCGGTGAAGGGCTGCAAATTTAGACCTATGCTTAGCACTCATGGCTTTAGCAGTGAGGGTTCTTTTGCATGCCACACATGCCGCGACACGGACCTCCATTTTTAAGGTTCATATCCGAAAGACTCATGATTCTCACTTCTAAATGCCAAGCTCTTGGCGAAGGAGCAATCACTACCTATTTTCACGTCTTAGGTTTGACGCGGCCGGGTGCCGAGCATGGGGATCGAACGCACAACCTCCCGATCATGAGCTCTACCACTGAGCCACCCAACTGGTCTGATCATGAGAAGATACACTTATAATCAGCAGCTCACACGTGGGTTGCCCTGGGCTGTCGGAGTTAATTTCCAGGTCTTTTAGATTAACTCTTAACAGAATGAGCTTTGGCAGATCAAGCAGGGTCCCTTGTTACAAAGCCATGAATAAACAATTAGATAGTGTTATTTATAAATGTACTTCATTAATCTTCTGTCAAATTTACTTCAAAAGTAAGCTTGGTATCAGGACGTTATCACAGCTTGTGTATAAACATCTTCAGTTATATATCAGCAAAAAAACAGAGAATTTTTAGTAAAGTTGTGTAATCAGTGAGCTGTAAATTGCTCAGAAAACCAGTATTACACTATTCTAATGTGATAAAAAAATAAATCCAATCTAAAGAAGCATAAAAACAGTTTCCACTGTGTCAGTATTCCATGATTAACAGAAAGAAGTGAAAGTTCATCTTAATCAACAGACTTACTGTGTTATCAACAAACTTATTGTCTTTATTAACAGTGTTTGTTAACAAACTTACTATGTTTGTTAACAGACTTGCTGTTTGTTAACAGACTTACTGTGTTTGTTAACAGACTTGCTGTTTGTTAACAGACTTGCTGTGTTTGTTAACAGACTTACTGTTTGTTTAACAGACTTACTGCGTTTGTTAACAGACTGACTGTGTTTGTTAAGGATGTTGTAGGCTGAGCTTTTGAGAACAACCGCACAGGACATATCACATAAGTATTTACTGGTCTATACTGACCCATCGGTGCAAACATATTACACATTTACAACTGAACCTGTCCAGTTGAAAAATTTTGTGTCAATTAAGATTTTGAAAGGGTTTGGTAGGGACTACATTTTGTGGCGGAAGGATTCATTAATCACAAAATATGATTTTACAGTTTCTATTTCATCCAATATACCTTCTATTTTATACCCCTATTTGTATATTACAGTTTTAAAATTAATGATACAAGTAGATGAGATTTGGAATAAGTACAAATATTGTATATAATAATTTTTTTGAGGTATTTTTCCAAACAGAATGCATATTCTTTAAAAAGTCTAATGTCTATTTACTCGAATATGTTGCAAAAAATCAGTATTTTAGCCAATATTTAAAAAAATTGACTGAAATCCTCTACTTTTAAAGTGCCATTTTAAATTTTGAGACAAGACTCTGAATATTACGTGAATTTTAAGAAATTGACATCACTCCTAAAATGTAATTTTTAACTCTGAAATTCGATATTATGAGATGTTTTACGTATATCAAGTGCAGAAAGGTCATTATTTATTTCCATTACAAGTATTAAATCTTTTTTATATCTGTATTGTAAGAAGACATTATTATGTATCTTATTCATGTAATGATTGATCTGTTTTCTTATGTTTTGTTTACACCAACAGACGAATGGAGTTTAAATGAATAAATCTTGAGTAAATTTAAGTGCAAAAAGGTCATGTTTAGAACACTGTAGCTCAAAACAAGCATGAAAACCCAAATTTTTTCTTTTTAATTCCCGATGCACTTTCAATGTAGAAATCAAAAATACACTTCCCAAAAAATTGACATCACTTTAAACCTCACCCTAGAACCTCTTTAACAGACTTACTGTGTTGTTAACAGACTTACTTGTTTGTTAACAGACTTACTGTGTTGAATTAACAGACTTACTGTGTTTATTAACAGACTTACTGTGTTTTGTTACAGACTTACTGTGTTTTTAACAGTACTGACTAAGTGTTTTATTAAACAGACTGACTGTGTTGGACATTGTAATCAGAGGGACTGTGACGTTGTTGATATTCATTTAACAGTGGAACTACTGAGCTAGTGGGTTGAATCTATACAGAGCCTATTACTGTAGATTTTGTGTAAAGTTACAGACTTACTGTGTTTATTAACAGGAGCTTATCTCATAAAGATTCCAGTTGAGTCTGTCCTTGGTCCATATACGAGTTTTTAATTCCTGAACGATTAATCCTCTCAAGGCACTTGATGTATGTATGCTTTAGTTTGGTCTCGGCACTGATCTAGTGCAAACCACCAATTGTCTCGGAGTGATGGTAGTTTTTAATTTCATGAACGAAGTACGAACACCATCCTCCCCTGCACCACAAATGATGATGTGTCCAGTTTTAATATTCGTAAAGATAATCAGATCGGGAGTTGATCATACTAAATTAAAGTGGCCACATCCCACATATAAATGTTATTAATGGCATAATCAGTTCAGTGATATACCTGAAGTTTGTATGCATACTGCTCATAAATTATAATACCAAAGATTGTGGCCGACAAATTAGATGGGGGGGCGATAATCATCAATCTTTTAGTATTCTATTCTTAAATTTAAAAATGTAAGATTTAACCACCACTCCACAATTTAATAAGAAGCTTAAATGATTTTCAGCCCCAATCTATATCTCTGAGGGTTGATGAGCTTTAATATATAAATCCAACACCACGAATTTAATTGGGGCAATCATCAATCAGTATCACTTTTAATAGTAAGACCACATCCCACAATTTAATGGCAAATCACCAATCAGTATCACTTAAATAAACCACACCCACAAGTCAGTGGACTATACTTTGATAACATTGTTGTGGAAATTTTTGCAAGGGTCTATTTTTCCTCCAAATTAAAACTTGCTTTCACTTCTTAATTTTATAAAAGCCATTATTGTCCCCTTGATCAAGGAAATTCAAAACAGTAGGTACAGAAGTATATACAACACAATACTACACCAATAGATGTCCGATAAGGATAATGCAGGGAAATATTGTGTCAAACTCACAAAAGTCATATGTACACAGCTGCCAAGCTTTGATAATTTCAAATAGAAGGAGCTAAATTTGTCAGCTAGATATATCAGCACACTTCCCTTTCTTAGTGAGTGCATCCATCCATATGTTTGCGGAGGGGGGGGGGTGTTATTGACAAAACTTCTGGGGGAATTACCTTCCAATGGTGAGCTGGCAACTATGCATACAATATATAAAAGTAATACATATATGAATATAAGGATCACACAGAAATAAACATCAAGAAAATCCTTTATGCTTAAAAAATATGTGATATATAATACATGATGTCTTGTAACATGAGGGAGGAACTTATAAAATATAAAACACATTAAACCTTTAAACAAAAAAACAAAACAAAAACTAAATGAGAATTTACATGTATGATGGATATATCCCATGCATTAGATAATGGGATGAAATACAAATTACCAACTGCACAGAAAAATAATTATGATGCATAAAAATGTACATGTACAGTCAAAGATCAAGTTTTTGAAAACTGTCTGTCTGAAGGTTTTGTCCTCCAAATATTTTTTCCAACTAGTCAATTTTTTGTACAAGTAAACCTGATAAAATGTCCGACATGCATGAATCAGGTTTCAAAAATTTGTAAACGATCATGAGAGGAATACACTATAAATCAACTGGTAGTTAGATAAAAGTTTAATATCAATATATACGCTTCATACCTATAACTGGAAAATAAAAAAAAAAATAATTATTACAATTTGTGCCAAGGAATTATTAGCTGAATGGCAAATATGCCAAAAATGATTGAATTTCCACCTTAAAATATCTAATATGCATGCAATGATCCATGACTGTCTGTTAAAAGTGTGAAAAACTTTGTCAACACGATACGAAACAATTAAACTGAAAGCACCTCATCATACAGTGCAGCACAGAGATTCAAATTCAATATGAGCTAGGTACAAAATGGAAATCTTTGAAAAACATTTCTATGTAGTAGTTCTTTTGGACTGTACGAGTTATTTTTTCACCAATTTCTACACTAAATTGAAGGGGAATACTTTTGTATGGCTGCAATACTTTTTATTGACTTGGAAAACATTAAAACAGTTTCTGTATCCTATTATCACAGGTAAAATGTCATAAGTTTGATAAAGATGATGATAAGAGCAAGACAACTTTGTGATAAACCCTGACTGAGTAGTTTGAAGACCGAAATGACAAAGTATCACCTGAAGATTGAAATGAATTCCGATACTAGACATTTAATTCTGATAAACTTATCATATTATTCTCATAGAAAAATTGATTCCAGCCACAAACCCCCCTGGGTTCAATTACTATGGTATCATAATAATGGACGTAATATTCATCGCTTACACAAATTTAAGAACGCAGAAATGAATCGCTTTATGTTGTCTCCTAAAAACTTGATATTTCGTTGTTTTACGAGCCTTGTTTTACATGCTTATGTGAAGTTGTCCGTGTCCTATGTAGTCGTACAAATCACCGTCAGATGACGTGCTCCAAGGAGGAAGTGAAATAAGGATATATATATATATGTGTCAGCAAATGAACAGAATGACGTACGATTACATCTACCTGTGCTCGCTGTTGCATTGATTCAGAATTAATCTCTCGAAGCCCTATAGATATCAGTTGATCTTATGTACATATGTACTACATCAGAAATGCACCTAACATATCTGTTTTAGACCTTTCCCGATGAATTAAACCTTTTTGGTTTACTGTCTCTGTACAGTGAGTAAAGTATCTGATTATAGACTGTATGTCTGGCAATGAGTAACAGAACAGAGACATAACAACTGTATGTAATATCAACAGACCCTTTAAACGGAGAAAATGGATAGCTTGCAAAAAAATTGCTTACGAATGTTTCATTTTTAATATTCTACCTACATCAATGGTTTTTATCTAGTACATGTACATGTATATCAAAATTTCGATTCAAAACTTGACTAAGTAAAAGCAATTTTCAAAAATTGACTATAAATAGTCTCCAGTGAATGAACAGAACAATACGCAGTAATGATATTGTCTTGAGTGGACACTGTCTGGAGATTGGACAGGTGAACTATTCCTTTGCTATTTTACATCGTATCTTGTTTATTAACAGCATATCTTGTTTATTAACTTACCTGTCATCTAAGAGGTATAAAAGATCTCCCTTCTTAAAACTGAGATCGTCGTCTGCTCGGGCATCATAGTCATACAGGGCTCTCAGTGACGATTTGTGGGCTAAAGCAAAATAACATTACACCATTACTGGGGATATATGATGTCATCTACCGAACGTCAGTCGGAAGTTTTGTCCACCAAACTTCCACCGGACCAGGTGGAAGTGACAGTACATTTCATTGCTTGGACGGACTACTTATTCAAATGTCCATCATGCAAGAATCACATTTTAAAAATTCTGCATCAACAATTCATATCAATAAACAAGCATTCTAAGAGTATTGCATAGCAATACATACCAGTCCCCTACCGATTACCAAAAATATTCATTGGACCGCAACAATATTCTAATTTCATTATGTAGGTTGTATCATATACTTATGGTAAAAGGGAAAATTGGGAAGCCAGGATAGAACAAGGGCCATAACTTAGTGAAAAATGATTGGATCGAAACCATTATTCGAACTTGATATGTAACTTGGTATATGGCAAACCAATGTACCAAATATCAAATGATTATCTACAAGCAGAGAGAAAAAAGGTGCTGAAAACTGATAATTCATGAAATTTTCTCAGTCCAAGGGCCATAACTTTAATTACCAGGTAGTGAAAAATAAATGGATCAAACCCAAATTCGAACTTGATCTGTAACTTGGTGTGGCAAAGCGCAATGTATTTAAAACGTCAAGTACCTGTGTTTGAACTTTATAAAATTGTGATACTTCAGAATTTTTAACCCTCTTAGAATTTCCAAGCTATTTTCAACACAATAACCAAATTATAAGTTAAAATTTCATACAAGAGCAAACTAGTCATGCCGAACCTATTTTGTTTGTATGCATATTTAAAAAAAAAACAACAAAAAACAAACAAACAAACAAAAAACGGCAAACGTCATCCGTTAACATGGTTGATAAGCATACACAATACATGTACTAGCGACATTTCATCAGTGTTTCTATGTGATTGTAATGTTTATTGAATAAGATAATGATTAATGACTACATGTAATTGGGGGAGGTGGCTTTGTGTAATGGAGTATATATTTATTATAATTTTAATGGAAATTTCAAGTTCTGCTGACCACTTCCTGTACACAACAGGTAATTAGCAAATTAGAGGTATGTCCCCCCCAAAAAAACATGTCAGGTCTAACTTTGTGTTTCAACAGTGCATCTTTCCACTTTCGTCAAATTCTCAAGTTCTGCTGGCCACTTTGTATGTGTGCAACAGGAAATTTTAAAAGTGCTTTGCACCTCACTTATATAACAGCAAATTAGAGGTATGGAAAAAAAATTGACAGGAGTTTGACATCATAACATAAGGATTTTACATTTCCAGGCATCATGATGAATTGATTTATGTAGAAATAATTTTAAGTTTTTGAAGAAGAAAAATATCCACATATATATTGATTAAGCAGCATGCATTCGGAGCTAGGCTGGATTCTGCTGTAATTCAAAACCTGGGTTTTTGCTCCTTATTAGTCCCCTACTGACGAAGTCGAAGGGGACTTTAGGTTTGCACTCCGCCTGTCCGTCAGTCAGCTCAGTCAGTACATCAGTCAGTCCAGTCTGTCTGTCTCGTCGTCATGTACCGTCTGTCTGTCTGTCAGTCAGTCAGTCAGTCCGGTAAATCTGCTTTCCACACTTTTTTTCTCTTTGCTTGCAGATATCCATTTGATATTATATGTTTACGGGAAGATGATTTTTTTAATTAAATATATCTTAAACGTCAAATGCCTGTGAGTTCAAAAGGGTCACACTGTTCAATCATAACATTCTCAAGCTTTAGGGCAAATCAATTTTCATTCATGTATTTTATAATTAGATCCTATTGGTATCAAACATATGTCACAATACACAGGTGTGACTGGTGGACAAGGGATGCTTACTCCTCCTAGGCACCTGATCACACCTCTGGTGTATACAGGGGTCTGTGTTTGCATTTATATAATCTTGTTTTGTAATCTGTTTGGGACTTACGAGATTGATCACTATTTGTTATCTTCATCTTTTCATGTACATGATAATGCCATAATTCTTGGCCAATGATCTTTTTACAAGATTGCATGAGTAAAACATTCCTTTTTTCATGTCAGTAATTTAAACTGTTACACCCAGTCATAATGAATGTGAATTGATACCACAATAAGGCTGGGGTGATATAAATACGTATCAGTATACCTATTCATAAAATACTTTATATTATACCTCAAATCAAGATATATATCATATCACATTATTAAGTAATTGTATACTAATGGAGATATAAATAGTGCCCCCCACAAGATTGACAATCACCAGAGAGAGGAGGTATAGATAAAACAATATGAAACCGAAAATGGAAAGAAGTGGAAAACAAAATGATATCGAATAATTGCTAAATTTGGATATAATTTCATATGCTTCCTCATTTTGTGCACTTGTGGCGAAACAAGAATGAATCAGAAAATAAATTGGCACTAGTAAATTGTTTTATACCCCCCCCCCCAACGAAGTTAGAGGGGGGTGTGTGGGTGGGGTGGGGTGGAGGGATGTTATACTGGAATCAAGTTGTCCGTCATTCGACACAATGGTTTCCGGCAGAGTCGGTATGTTTGTACACAATTGACGTAAATTTTAAATTTTACATACGTTTGTGGCGTCACAATCGGCGTAGGAAAACATAGTGTAATGATTAGAGTTTATGTTATGAGTGTTATCCATGGGATAAAGGAGTAAACATGTGATAAATTTCAAGTGATAAATTTCAGTTATGCACAAGGTTTAATTAGGTAAAAATTTATGCAAAAACTCATGACATCATATGAGGATAACAATACCAATTAACTCACAGATTGTTCCTTTGTTGAATTTAACAGCTAATTACACACATACATAGTCATTATTCAGATACAACTTCTTCCTTGAGGGGATATTTTAAACTTATAATTAATCTTAAAATAATAAAACAGATCACCAACACACATACGATGTGTTGGTGATCTGTTTTATTACTTTAAGTTTTACTTCTGGTTCCAGACCCTATTGAATACCGCATGGTATCCACTCGTGAGAATCTACCGTATTTTTAACCTGAAGGTGTTGGTTTCCAGTTTTTATACTTTGTTATAATTAATCTGTGCAGTAATATTTTTGTTGTGTTCCATTTTGCTTTCTTTTCCATGTTTTAGCAATACCATTTTGAAACAGGTAGAATTTAGCTCAGTCAGAATATTGCTCTGCCTTTTCTGTCAAGTCAAGAAAAAACCTTTTCTGAATAGAAAAGGCCGAGTATTATTCCGATTGTTACAGAACGATAGATCCTGACTCACTTTTTCTTTATAAGGGTTAATTAACAATAGCAACTCCCTTGTCTGTATGGGAGGAGGTTAAGGGGAGGGTCCTTTGAAAGAGGGGACCAG
>CAJDSM010070502.1:11395-24573 GCA_903981925.1 Ostrea lurida
CTCAAAATTTGGACACAATTTCTCAAATTTGGGAGGGGGGTAGCATTTTGCCTGTCCCACACTCATTGGATTTTATGCTAAGACATGTAAACATAAATCAAGCAACAGAGAAATAATGAGAAAAAGTTTTTGAAATACTCTTTAGTTTTATCTTGTGTTGTATTTACAATTTTGTTCACAAACGGTCTGTTAGACGCCAAAGAACATGGGGGTACGCCGGAAACCAAAAACTGATTTGGCGTTATTTGACTGTTTTAGTCCATATCTATCTCTGTATGTTAAACATTTCGCACAGACATTGACATAAAAAAAGGCAATTGAGACCACAATTTTGTCTGGGTATGACTGCTTGTTTAAAAACATTTCTGATTGATATCCTGCATTATGTCCTCATGATTGAAACAAAACGTACCTTGCATTTATTCCAAAAAATGTTTGACTTTGTGACAGAAATCCCAAATTTACACTAAGTCAAACACATTTCATCAAACTACGACCATCATTCCATAATCTACACAAAATTCTGATGCTTGTCAACATTAACAACATCCTCAACCATAAAAGTACAGTCCTGTATTCCGCCTTACTTTAAAGGAGGAATCCACACCTTGTATTTCATATAATATAATTCCACTGATGCGCATCCAAGTTATTTAATTACAAAACAGACGATTGCAAGTGCCTAGATAATGAACATTACAACGGATATCCTCCAAAGTGTTACATGTTCCTCTTCCTCATTTTAATTATAGTCCGCTGTCATAATTACGGAGGATATATAATATAGTTCCAAAAATGAGGATCTCAAGTCCCTTATTTTGAAAGGCCCTAAATTCGAGAACCTCGCTCATTTTAATTGGCACACATAATTTCTTTGTACTAATCATTGAATTCTGTGGAAGAATACGCCAGGACGCTGGACAAAATTCTGAGGGAGAGGCTTGACACTAAAGTCCTGAATGGATAAAAAGTATTCGGAGTTTATTAAAATCCCGTATTCACCATTTAACGGGGAAAATGACGTACTCACTTTATCCCTCTGTTAAGAACCAGAATAGTAAATGAGTACAATAGACTCATGAAATGTTGTACTGGTTCCAGCTGAATAAAGCTAGTAAACAATTGTTCTTTGTTTGTAAAAGTGAACTTATATAATTGTCTGGTTAAATGAAACTAGTTTTACTTCAACATTCTGGGGAATCTACTTACACTCTAAAGCAATTTCACAAATGATGTGTAAATCTTCAAAATCACTTTCTGTTTTAAACAATTTCAATATTTCCGAAGGAATCGAGGATCAATTTGAAATTACCAGTACCTTTATTGGATTCCGAAATTGCATAAAAACCCTTTACAAACAAAAGATACTCGCTGGCTCCAGTAAGTGCATGCTACCAACCTCTTTCTTCTAATGTGTCTAATACTACTAACAGCATATCAAAGAATTCTCTCAGAGATACTGCTTCCACTACATATTCCAGAAGTGGTTTCCATCACGATGTGGATTTCCTTAAAAACTCTAAAGAGCTTTTTCGGATACCTTAAAATGCACCAAGAATTTTCAAAAATTGACTGCATCTAAAACGTATGATTTTCCACACTTTACACAACGATTCCTCACGATAAATTAAAAATTCTAGGCTTTTCAGATTATAGATAATTGCTTTTAAACAAAAAACGGCACACCGAAAAAAATACGAATTAGTCGGTGGGAAACAAGACACATATTTGGTTAGAAACACTCTGATGCGCCACAACAACGTACTACTGAAGTAGATATTAGAGAGCATGCTTGGGTTTTTATTAGAATATTTATTATCTGGGGAGGTGCAGACAGGTCTTCCAACAATCCGTAGGTTATTCCTATGGGCACTATATTGGCCCCTTTTGGCTCATCCCCAAGCAGCAGACTTATTTTTGTATATTCATAGAAGCAGCAATTTTGTACAGAAATCGAGTTTTAACGGTGATAAAAAAAAAACAAATAACGCCTTGTAAGTAGCGTTGTCCTTCACCTGTACATTATAGGTTATATAGATGAATATGTGTTATCAATTCAATCATCATTTTCACATTATGTTCAATTTGTTATTCCCGATAAAACTCGACACATAAAGAGACACCACAAATCTGACAGCAGATCTGCTTCATATTTGGTTTATATTTTACTTAACATTGACCTCTAATGGCAGACTGACATACTACATTATATGAATAAGCTGCCGTGGATGACTTTGACTTTGCAATCGTATTCAACTTTCCTTTCTATGTTTAGTATTATACCACCTAGTTCACCTTTGCTTTGAATTTATGGTTTTTTCTGTTGTGATATCTCCCAAGTGATTTTTCTGTACGCTGCTAAGAGCATTGCTATGCCCGTATGCGGATTTACTTTTTTTAATCTTATTTTATATTTTAAATATACAAACAAACGAAAACAGACAATATATATCAAATATTAATAGCGAGGGCCAACAATACTATATATAAACAAACATGTTATGGACTTGCTTGTCAGGTATCGTAGTTATTAACGATCTCGTTTTTAATAATCATCCCATTTTCGCATAATCTACGTTGTCGCTGTGTTTATTAAATGACCTTCTGTTGCGCCGATACAAAATTATTCACTTAACGTCATTTTCGTTGATACTAGATAAATTTTGTTGCAATACCCTTTTTTAGACTGTCCATTTTCCTTATACGATTTGACATAACGGTGGTAATCCCGATTTACTCTTTATTTTCGATGATCTAAGGTGCTTCACGGCGGGTATTAAGTGACCGGTTTCAGCAGTAGGATATGCTTCTCCTTCTCATAGTGCACTGATCCTATAACCTAATCGCCTTTTGTCTGTCGAGAAGTGGAGGTCCGTTGTTGCCCTACAACTCGTTGGATTTGCTTTATCTAATTATTATTTTGTTTTTTTGGATTTATGATTTACGTTTTGACACATGTTAACTTCGTCCTTATGTGTATCATATAGGTTGATGACCTTCTTTGTCTACCCTTAGGTTTTGGTGTGTTTGTTCGTTTACTCTCTCTTTCTCAAGCCTTCTTATGAATTAGAATATGACCACATAATTCAGCAACGATCTTTTATTGATTTGAAGTTAACTAGAGCATAGAAATAGAGTGGGTGACTAGATTTGATGGCAAACATTTTTATCCGAAGTTCAGTGTTACGTTCTCGATCCATAAACTGTTTTCGCTCTCTGGTTTCAGTGTACATATATTTGTTTATTACAAACCATTTGCTCTTGCTTTCTTCCTAGGAAATATTCTGTAAGTGTTAGTACTTGAAACGTCGTCCATATCATAGCTAAGTGACGCGTTTCCGCTTGTAAAACACGGTCTACTTTCGTTTAAACGTTTTAGTCGAGGAAAGAAGAAGAATAAGGTTTAGAACCGTACAAAATTTAGATTTATCGATTATGTATTCGCCTCCAAACACTTGAAACCCGACTAATTTACCAGGTCTTTCCTTCATATTGATTATTATGGTCGGGTTCAATTGGAGGCGAATATATAGCTGATAAGTCTATACGGACCTAGTTTTTAACTTGATTTTAGGTAATAATATACTGTTTCCGTGGTGCTATATTCTAGGGTTATCCCAAGCTTTATTCAAACAATAAACAATTGAAAGTTATGTTTAGTATATAAAGCCAACCTCTGTATGTCCAGACCTAACCATAAGATAAACTTAGAATTCCGAAATTTATTATTGGATCAAAATGTTGCCTTGCTTTTTATTCCATACATTCATTAAGAGTTTTTTGCGTTGCTTGTTTAACTCACTTATTAAAGGATATTTTAATTACAAGGGGTTTTTTGAGAAAAAATTAATAAAAAATATCATGTGTTTTCTCTTTTTGAACTTTATTCAAAATTTTTGTTTTTGAATATTATTTTTTATCATAAGTGCTTCTCCATATACATATATTCCAGTGTTGTGTTCTGTCTTTTATCTGATATAAAAAATAGACGATTTTCGGATAATTTTTTTTCATGTTTTTCCTCAAATTAATAAATAATAGTACACTGAAATAGAAGTGTTTTCATTTGTCTTCATTCTACTATTACCATTTTGCCTCACATCTTCTCAATACAAAGTTAGAGTTGTATGTAATTTGGTAAAATTGTAATTATAACTGATCTTAGTGTAACATATATAACACTTAATGTCTTTTATATTGTATGAGTTTGATGAAGGGGGTTGTGTATTTTTCTAGGTAAATTAACCGGGTCTACAAATTGGGCTCACAAAAAATTTGATAGCATAAAATTTAGTCTCATGGATATTGGTAGGGGTTTCTGTACCACGTTATACTCCCTCATACGTAATTACTTATATCAAAAGACCCCCACCCTTCCCCCGAGGCCCTTGAGACATCATACTGATGAATCCATGAATTAGGGAGGGGGGTGATTTACCAACTACGCAAGACAGTACACATTAAAAGATTCAAACTTAAAGATATAGATTGATTAGACTCAAAACAGAAGAATTTCTATAATTAACACAGGAATGTGTATAAAATGGTACAACATCAAAGTTAGCATATGGGAAGGTGGGGTTAAGAATATTCGCATCGAATCGATCTAAGTATAATGCACAAAGTATAACCCAAGCAAAAAACTCTAATTTGTAATATAGAATGTGGAGAACCCACTTCCATATTGTCAAACCTCTAAGACGCCACTCTTCTCTCATTCATATAACATATAGGGATACCGGAGAAACACCCTTTATTGATAAAAACACCATAGAACACCACGATCGGAACAGAGGAGAAGGGGAGGTTCGGCGGGGATTAGCTTTAGGCATTGCATAGCTCAGCAAGGAGAGGTGATATTGCCAAGTAATAAATCCCTGGCATGATCCAAGTGATCCCAGATATCATAATTGCCAAGTTCAAATGTCGATGACAATTATTCCCTCTGTCTAATCCTAATAAATCGACTGCATTAAAATGGCGGATTACTATATTCTCTTCCCGATGTAAATGAAATGGCTTTCTTTATTACTTCAATAAGTCGTCCGAAAGTTCTTTTGAGTATTCTTATTGACTTAAATGGCGTCTTGTAGACCAAATAATTCTTATTTACTAGGTGGTAATCCGATTAATAAGAATAAAGTATTTCCTGCCAAGTGCAAGTAGCGAGCAAGCACAGATACAGATTGCCTATAATATACACATGCAGCCGATGCTAAAATCACTACTTCAGCGTTGCGTAACATAAATTAACTATAATATTATGATATGCATTATCTATTCGTGTCAAACTCTTTGTCAGGATTGAGTAGACTTTTACATGTTGTAGTTTTTTATACCTCCAGCATAGAATTAATTAATTTTTTTAGAATTAAATAACTTACAGGCTTGCTTCAAATAATACAATAATACCGACATGTTATACTAGAAGTTGTTGTATTTTGACTGTTTCCGTCGTTCGCATGCTTTGACTAACATTTGAATTTATGAACCCCGGAGATGTCTAAGATTTATTTTGCCCTATGACCTTTTGCATGCGCCCATGACGCTTTGAGTGCTGCCAAAGAAATCTATAGGTAATACTTTGTGATTTCATTTTGCATTAACTGATATTTATTAGAAGAATTACGCAAATGACTCGTCGAAGGCCTACGGTACCTTCAAACTCCAACCAACACCGGCCTCAAAATATGAAAGTTAACTCTTACATTAAACCATCACAGTTCTTTTTTGGATTGAAATAAAATCCATTAGATCAGAACTCGTATAAATAATTTCGATACCAAATTCGATACTTCAAAACCCCCGTGGGGATCCGGGTTAAAATTAGGTTCCTCAGCATCCCCTTAGCGTTGTCGTAAGAGCGACTGAGTGGGGCGGTCATTGTCGGTTGAGACCCGGATAAAACCCTCCAATGGTCCCGTGTCACAAGCAAGAGTTGAATTCTTGTGGGACACGAAAGATAGATCCTCCCTGCTCACAAAGATTGCCATAGTGCCGAAGACTAAGGCCGTTTAATTATATTTCGAGCCGATCTCTAGCCAGGCATTGCATGAGTACGTCTTCCATATGATATAAGATTATTATTCCTTCCTTACGGCTCCCTCTCATAGAGGACGGTAAACAATAAATAATCAACCTCAGAATTGCAAATACGTATACAATTCTAACAAACTAAATATATCAACAGGTATTAATGTTTACACTTATGTTAAGTCTAAATAATTTCGCCCGAAATAATATGCGGATACGGATACTTCACCTATTAAACCACACGAATCTAAGACGACATGGTTCTAGCTGCGAAGTATCTTGGGACAATTATTTTACCTGAAAAAATTGACTCTCTGAAAAGGTCTGCTCGGCACAACTAGAAACGCATAAATTAAACATAAGTAATACATCAGAGATGAACCGTTAGACGATTTCAGCTCTTTGACAAACTCTGATAACTTCTTCTCGTTGTCTATGTAAGTATGTATACCACTATCACCTGGATATATGGGTGTATAATCTCCCAGTTGATTCCCGCATTAGTCGAGAAGAGACCATGCTATCGCGTAATAGGGCTCTCTTATATTATAAGATCGGAGAGCGGCCAACTAATACTCAATAAAAAAGTTGATGCTATGCTAGCCGGTAATATAAACGAATCTCGTGTTTTTATAGAGTTCAAATATTTTCGACATTCAAATTCTCGGTCGCACTGTCTAATGATCCTTGTTTGCGCCTTAATTCACATAGTACTCTACTAAAGCACCATATGATTGATGATGATTTGTTTAATTTACACCTTTGTGTCATAGAACTAGCTCAATTCTGTCATTTTGCCTACTAGTGGCTAATGCTCACGCGTGTGTGAATCCTCGTTTACTGTTATTTTGCCAGTATCGGGCTCACGACGGGTGTTGATCGGGTTCAGCAGTGGAATGCTTACTCCTTCCTGTCAACGCTAGATCCTACCTTCGCTGTTTTGTCGGGTAGGTCCAGTGAGTTTTGCGTCTTTAGTCGGATTTTAGTAGTGTGTTTTTTGGATTCATAGATTACGTTGATTGACACAATGTTAACTTCGCCTTTTGTGTATTGATATTTTATGGTGGTTTTAGCGCGAGATAGATAATCAAGAGACAAATCAAATAGTTCGGATACTTAAAAACATTTTGATTGATTATTTATTGTTTTACGTCGCCAGCCAGAGAATATTTCACTCAGTATGGAGACGTACCCCAATGCCGGTGTAAGGGCTGCAAAATTCCGTTCCCTACCAGGATGTCCCATTTCGTCAGTGTAGCGAGCGGTGGTTTAAAACGTATGCGTACTTTCGCTGATCGGGAATATAATGTTGTTTTCTTGTCTCTTGGTCTTGTTAAATTAACTTTTCGGTATAAAATGCATCCTCTACACACAGACGAGTTGAACATCTCTCATAGCTGAAAGGATTCTTCTGGGCTTTTGGACTCTTATGTTTCTTTCCGATTGATGACGTGTTCATCATCCAGGACTGATAATTACCTTATCCTGGTGTATTGCATAGTTCACTTTCTCAGTTTTCTCCATGAATGTATTCCAGTCGCATATTAAGATCGATCTACTATGTTCCGTTGTATCTGGACTTCCGAAACGTTTATGATGTTCATATCCAGCTTTTTTGCAGCATGGACGTTGACCTGCATTCTTTTGACATTGGGCATCCGAGACAAAGACAATACTACATCCTGATTGTTTAGATTCCGTGGCCTGTATTTGATATATAAATTCGTAAGTTCCAATTGCCGCAAGCCACCTATGTCTGGTGTGCTGTTAAAGTTGGCAGATTTACACATAGGTTAAAGGGGTTATTATCGTGGGTCAGATGATGTACTTTCTCAATTTGTACAAACGCTCGTCAGATTCCCGCTCTATCTCCACATTTATATGTCAATTGAAATCTTTCTCTCAATATACCAACTCTCTCTGATTTCTCCATACGCTCATAGATGTGGCCGGTAGCAGGATAAGGGCCTAAAATATACGCTAGCCGATATCGACATTACCATCGTGCTATAGCGGAATCGACTAACTTATCAAAACCATTTAATCGATTGCATCATAATGGTTCAACAGCAACTGTCCTACTAAGCTTGTCCCAATTGCATCGTGCTCCTATCGGTATCAAATCAACTCGGACTTTTGGATATAAAATCGATGTCACGGAGAGTAACTTAATAGCTGAAGCTGAAGAGTTTTGTCTTTATTTAATACGTCAAATGCGTTGTCAGTGTTTTTCACCCCTCATTCCCAATCTGTTTGAAGCTTCTTTTCTTTTGAGAAATACATGCGGTACATAATAATTTATGTGATTAGCAGGTTTCGAATATCTGGCTTAAAATTCTTAAGATAAATCTTCCTAAATATCCTATGATGTGACTAACGTCTCTGCATTGGATTGGTATTGGAATAAGGCTAACTACCTCCTTAGAAATAGTTTTTTCATAGATTTATGATATTAAGACACTTTCGGCTGCCATGAGAAATAAAAAAATAGCATACTACGTTCTGAAAGACATGATCACTGCATGCTTTTTTTTTCCTGCCCCCGGTGAATTTTAATTTCGATTTGCTTTTTGCAGGCGATCGAACTATCTTGTAATCTCTTGCTTTTAGACAAGTATGTGCCTGAACTGATTGATATAAGAACGCACATTCATTACGCTTAATAAATACTAATCATGCTCATAGCGCTGAAAATTTTCTAATGCGAGATATATCTCCCAAAACATGTTAAGCGTTGATAAGTGGCTGTGCTTCCCGAAAAGATCCAAATGGCGATTGCGCGTTTAGATTCATATTAAACCCTAGTGGACAATACGTGTAAAGGCTGTTCTTCTCTCTTATAGTGATGGTTCATGAATTTGCATTTTTACACACTTCGTTATATCGTTATCCCGACTTCCATTCCGATATACGGAGAGGTCGGTGGTTCCTGGCTAAAAAAGTTGAACACTGTTCTCTATCTCTTAAGAGATATAAGATACAAATTATAGAGAGCAGACTATTCACTTCGTCCTTTTATTTAATTGTTAGAATAATAATTCCGATGCAAAAACTCATATTGAGTTATCATTTGCTGTCTTTACTCAAAGATAACAGTTGGATGCCACTGAGAGGTAGCTTTTTATGAACATTGATTCCCCGGGATCTTAGAAGATTTTCAAAAGTGATCTCGTACTTCGTTGATCCCAAATTGCTGGCTCATAACTTTAGGCATCAGCCCTTCTTGGTATTGTTTATTGAAATATGTTTAAGTCACATTTTTAGAGACCCCCCCCTTAACAAATATTTTACTAGCCCCATACTCATTAAATTATTAAGACCTTTCTAATAAAGACCTTACCAAAGAATGGGAATCGCCCAAGACTATTTTCTTTTCCAAATAGCCCATTAGGCAATAGTGAAGGTGCCCACATTTGAGAAGAAATTCATTTATATTCCTCTGTTGGTCGATCTAATTCCATCATACTGACTTATAATTAATTGTAATATGTGTTATATCATATTAGTTTATTTATTTTTTTTTTAATTAATTTATGTATCTACATTAGTTGATTTAATCTAAATTTCGAGGGGTATCACCTCTTATTATTCCCATTGCAAAGTTGTCCTATCATTCTCAACAACTGGCAATCTATTTGCTCGGTGACTAACACATCACGCCCCCTCAAGAAAGCGTTTCGAAGTTAGCCCGGCACAGCCGAGGCATTATACCCAAATATTTATCATTACGCCCAGAGAACACATAAAATGGAAAAATATTGGAGATATGCTATGTTGCCCAGGATAATTAGATATTTATACATAAGCTTTTAGTGATATAGTTTAATGAATCTTACGACTTGGTTATCTCTTATTTTAGAAGACGCAGGGATGATGGTGTCATTGTGAAGTGTGTACTACCAGAATAACCTGAATAATCATGGTGCGTTATATTAACTGTCGTCTGAGCGATACCGGGTCAATAGCCATAAACCAAGTTTGTTATAGATTTATTTATTGATACTTTTTTTATTATCTATAAACAATTCCGTCCCGAACCCAGACATCCTCACACAGACCTATAAGAAAGGCATTGAATACAAAAGTCTGTGAAGGACGTGTGCCTTACTGGGTACGTGAACTGCGTTTTGTGCCTTAGATTTTAAGAACACTATTTGTCGTTATACAATGAGTACAATTTGCTGTGCTCTAGCGGACGCATAGTAAGATCAAATGACTGTAAGCCTATAGCGTAGTTTTTTGAAATATACCATTTTAGTGCGCGTAGATGTGTGTTATCACTGCCCATTAAAATCGCAAAATGTTGTGAGCGTCAGCGCCTAGGGTATTGAATATAAAAATGAATAACCAATCCATTTTTTGCTGATTAAAAACGAACCACTTACTGTGCTTCGTTATATAGCTCGGATGTGCCCCACCCTATATATCCCTTACCCAGAATGTGTAGACCTAAGAATACAGAGTATTGTTATAAAACGTAGTTGTATCCCCTAATTCGCTTGTTCTGGCGTTCCAATCAAAGCAATTAAAATAATTTCCGCTAGATACAATCTACTGATACAAAAAAATTAAAATTTGCGATCCAAAGGCTAGCAAGCTGCACTCGGTATGGGATAGTTCTTGGCACCCGGCATTAAATACCTATTATATAGGGAATTACTTCCCCAGAGAAATTAGCGAAAACAACCTCCCGAAAAAGATGCCTCATGAAACAGGAAGTGACAGGGAATATCCACATTCACACTTCTTGATGATTATATTCTATTGACAAAATTATCAGCTAGCAGTGCCTTGTTTTCTGAATTTAGTTTGTCTCAATCAATATTAATGGAAAAAATTAGTTTATAAAATGATATGAATATTGAATATATTTTCCGACCGTTACCTATTTCTTTCGGTTTGATGCATTTGACAGAGTTGATTTTGAGGGCAGTAATTATTGATCCACCCTTGCGGGCACGGAACCTTTATATATCGTTTATCTGCAGGTTTATTATAAAGCTCTATAGAATTTCCAAATGCGTGCGCAAATTACATGAAATACTGTTAAGCGAATCATTAATTTTAAGAAGCGTATTGAAACGCAATTATCGAACACTCGTAATGATATATACAGTTGGCCTTATGGAAACGCATATAACCAAATACTGTGGAATTCATTTCACTGTGCGGTGGGGGGGCTAATTTTCGGGTTAGCATAAGTAGACAAGGTAACCAAATCTTCGGCCTGATCTATGCCGCTGCAAGGGAGACGCTTAATGTTCGTGTGAGTGAATAACCGATCGACACTAATCGAGGTCAAACAGCTCAGTCAAAAAAAAATATAAATTAGCCGTAATCGCGTGCTATAATACTTTATAAAGATTAAAATGGGATAAAATTTATTTTAAAACTCAGTGTGCTCATTCGTGTGCGAGGACGTTTAATATTTATCGTGGTATCGGACTATTATTCGGTGATAGAAGCAAGCGGATAACCCACCGAAAACCAGGTCCAACCGAACATTATTATATTATCTCTCGTCCTGAAGCCTGTAACAATGATGCATCAAATGGTTTACCTGAGTAGACTTCCACCGACTTGTTATTTAGTTACTAATCCTGCTGGCTAGGGCGGTACGTGAATGGATAAGAGAAAGTTGTGAATTATGAAAGCTTATATTACGAGAGCGAAACCTATCCATGCTGAATGTCGTAATTAAAATGGAAGCTGGATCCAGGTCTGGTTATATAAGTTAATTATTTCGACGTCAAAATCCATATGTCTTTTCCCGTGTTCACTATCATGGTGACGAGATTGATCATGGCTCCATTTGCTGAGCTTATTTCAGCAACCTACTTATTTTTGAATATCGACACATTGAATCCCAAATGTTGAATATTCGATGAACCAAATTAAAATTAATTATATGTCTACGCATAATACTGTCCTGTCAAAAATCGTCTTCTTCGACTCATAGCAATACTGGGTTGTCACCTTACTGCCACCAATCCTCAGAAGAGATTTATTATTCTATTCAAGTCTAACTAGGGAACGAAATTATCAGTTGGAGTTTTTGAAGACTAAATTCTAAACTTATTATCCCTTTCGAAAGTTAAATCATTCTTCATGAGAATACCGAGGAAGTGATGAGCCGTATGTCCTCCCATGCGAAAAGGCGGTCCTTATGGTGGTCCAACAAATTTTTTAAAAAACACTTTTGATGGGTAGTATTTTTCTACCGGGTCGTGTTTTTATATCCTGCTTATTCATTGGATACTTAATCATGCACTTCTCACATTTTTATGCTCTAATTACAACGACGCGATTTGAATGTAACAGGTGAAGATAATATGACCCAAACAGTGAAAAGACAACATACTATCTCTTACTATCTAGTGTTAGCTACTTTTGTTCAATAAAACTTAATTGATAACTTTGATTTTAATAGTTGGTCAGTTTTTAACCTATGCCGGAACTATGATACGTTATTCATAGTACAATATTTTGGTTACTTTCGCCATGTAAGATTATATATGAAATAGCAGAAGTCAAAGTATGTTAAATCTTCCAGATGATGTAGTCGTGGATATTGTTGGCCCGTATCCCTGTAACGTTGTAGTTTGTCAGTAGTTATATAGAAGATGCTGTTTATCTGAGCCCACCTGATTGATCATTACCAAATAAGACTAAACTTTTTATACTACTAATTTTGAGTAATCTGGATGTGTGCGGAACAGCGATGACTAATCAGCTCATTCTAAGAAATTAAGGGGCCGTACTGTCGCACTCTGATTGATAACCTTTGGTTGTGTTCGGAATAAGAAATATATACGATTCAGATAATAGGTGGCGTGGCTTGTTTGGAAGGATAATTACATTTAAATCTGTTAACCCCTTCTCTTATTTCCTTCGCTATTTATTTGGCTTCATTTGTTAAATGGGCCTAAATCGGAATCATAGAAAAAAAAACTCTTTATAAACAAGTATGATAAGCCGTTAGACGCAAGAAATGGGGGTACGCGGAACCAAAAACTGATGGCGTTTTTGACTGTTTTAGTCCATATCTATCTCTTTATTTAAACATTCCGCACAGAATTGACATAAAAAAGGCATGACACAATTTTCTGGGTAGGACTGCTTAGTTTAAAACCATTTCTGATTGA
>CAJDSM010070503.1:9204-19419 GCA_903981925.1 Ostrea lurida
AATTCCAATTTGTTCACTGTATGAATAATTAGTTCCGTGCGTTACGTTTGTTTGTTTTCATGCGCTCATTGTGACGCCACGTTTTCGGATTTATTGATGTGTAAATTCCCGCTTCGATTTAATTTTATCCAATCAAAACCGTCGTAATAAATGACATTGGAATTATTCCACTTTACAACTATATATTTTGGTCAGCGCGGAGGGGTTTAAAATTAATTGGCTACCGACTAAGTTTTTGAAAATGAAATACATGTACTAAGAACTAAAGACTAATCTATAAAATAATAATTAAATGAAAAATAGTAATGAGTTATAGTAAATCTGCTACACTGCTTGTTTTTACCACGACTTCCGGTAGCATCTCCTCCCCCTGGCTTAATCACCATTTGCAAATTTTGTTCGCGATGTCTTAAATTTCAAATAGTGTTTTACAACGAATCTCGCATAGAAACCGCTTTCATCAATGTCATTTCCTTACATAATAGGTAATACGATAATCTTGTAGATTATTTCTCTTTGGGGTTGAAATAAGAACAAATACAACTGTACTCGTACATGTATATGTTAAATTCTTCACTGAAATTTAAAAGAATACAGGGAAGGGGGGGTTTGATTGATTGATTGATTAGTTAGTGTTTTCTCGTCCCCTGCAGCAATATTTCACTCAATTGGACTCACCATTTGCCGGGAATGGGCTCTGCAAATCTAGGCCTATGACTTAGCAACTCGATGGCTTTAGCCAGTGAGGTTCTTTAGCGTGCCACACCTGCTGCGACACGGGACATCCGTTTTAAGGTCATCTCCGACGAACCCCGTGAACATTCACACCTGTCTGCGAGCGTGGCAAATGAACTGTCACTACCCTGTGTTAAACGACTAGGTCTGTCACAGCCGGGATATCGAACACCCAACCTTCACGCATGCGAGCGAACGCTCTAACCGATGAGCCAACCTTACGGGGGAGATACCACGGGGGGTACCAGGCGTTCTGCTTACAACCACCTGTTGTTTTCATGCTACATGAATGCAGTAAGTTTTTACCTTTGGTTTTAAAGCCAGCTTTCGTAATATTTCCTTTGCAGGCTGGTAGATTTTAGGCTCCAGCGCAGCACCTACAAAAAAGACCGCATTAACATAATCTGCAAAATACGCTGGTATTTAGTATCAAAATAATTCATAACTGACAAATACCGAAGAAAGAGAACATTTGCTTTTTATTCTCTTGATCAAAAATTTATATCACCAGCCCTTCCCCATTTTTTTTTTTTTTGTTTTTGTTTTTGTTTTTTTTTTTAGCAATCTGAAAATTATTCTTTTGCTCTTTCTTAGATGTTCTTTGATAGTAATTTAAAAGATTTGATAATGCTTTATACTTCAAATTTTTTTTACCCTGTTTGATGAAACAAAGATGTAAAACTTACAGGAAAGGCCGAGGAAAGCGAGGATAACAACAACGTTCATCTTGTAGGTTGGCTGCAAGTCCTCTATCTAACCTGCATTCTCGCAGCATTTTTATACTGTTTTGTGCCTGCCCATATGGAGTTTTCACTTCTTAAGGGTTACTCAATAATCATCTGAATGATTCTAAATGTAGTACATCAACAACTCCCCTCTGATCATGAGAAATATACCATTCATCCCGTCTTACGTGAGGGAGATATTTACATAACTGATAAATTTGACAGGCGTCCGCAATGTAAAACACGTAGTTCTTTTTATTAGAAAAAACAATGTGATGAATGTGTTACCGAGTTTACCATTCATAAAATAAACGATTCTTGGAGTAGTATTGTATATATGTGATTGTTTAACATATTCTCTATTATAGGAGGCTGAAGGAGATATGGTATTGGTTTGCATATTCCGTATCCTGCCGCAATCTTCCATGTTTTCTCAACAAAATGCATATATATGAATCTTATATTTTTTCGGATGATGCAGGTATCACCGAATTTTGGACGATAAAACTGCATCAATGAGCGAATTGATGACAAGTTTTACCGTCCAAAATGTCGGTGATAACCTGCACATCACCCGGAAAAATATAAGATTTATTTCTTATGATTTAATTTCATATTACAATAAAATAATGTTTATTAGACTTTAATTGTTGTTCAGGTATGTGATCCAATCAAAGTACTTAATGTACTGATAGCCGGGTACTGTATTGAAACACCCCCCCCCCCCCAAAACTGGCAATGGGGACGTCTCCAAAAGAGTGAAAAATTCTCAAGGGTAACATGTAGTGGTCACCAATCCAGGTGCTAACCACGCTCGCCGTTGCTTAACTTGCGTGATCAAGATAGAAACTCTACATCCTCGCTAGCTTACTAGAGATACAGTACAAGTTTCCTTTTAAATTGTCCGCTACAAAATCCCATCGCTTTAAAATGTTTTGAATTACGTGGTTTGAAATAATAAAGAGTTATGATATATTTAGCATTAAAAAACAAACGACGAGGGATTGATCATGAAGAGCGCAAGTTTATTTTGGCGGTTGTTGGGGCCGTTTCCGGATACTACGCGCAGAGCAGGCCATGCCTATAAAAATCACCTCAATTCTTAAAAGATGTTTTAACCAATGAAATCAGCGCTAGGCAATCAATTGAAATAGAATTAAATGATATATACATGTATATGCTTTTTATATATGTTATGCAGACTGATATTTTAAAACGTTTTCAAGCAATGGTAGATCCAGGAATTTGTGAACGGGGGAGCAATGATATATTGAAGTTCGGGACTGTCTAGAATCCCTAGTGGAGCCAGAGGGACCACTAGGTGGTTTAAGAATACAAAAAACGGGAGTATCTTTTATAATTGGTGATATGGCATTTTTAAAAACGGTTTTAACACATTGAATTTGATACACTCCGAGGTTGCATATTTTATTAAAAATACACCCGAAATACCCAAGGAATTTAATATAAGGGAGGCATCGGAAGTTCTGTCCACAAGGGTTAGAGTTGGGTTACGGAAGGCAAACAAAAAAGTCCCCAGCACCAGCGTACTGATGCAGAGGACAAGTTCAAATAAAAAAGTCCCCTTAAGCACCTGTGATGCTTAGCATTGAATACTGTGTATGAACAGGAGTACATCGTGACAATTGTGTTGTAAAAAACGACATCTGGATATATGACAATTGATTAACACGTGCATATGCCATGCATCTTGTGTTCGCATTTCGGTATCATAAAAATACAAGTCATTCTGCATTTTAAGAGGTGACCTTGCCTCGTTATTTTAGAATGATTTGTGATATTGCAATATTTAGAAAGCATATTTTGAAATGTATTTTAAATACTGACTTATGAACTTACAGCTGGAATAAAGTACGAAATTCTAAAAATGAAGAAAAATGCATCATGCAGGTCAGTTGGCCGGAACTTACGTGGAAAGGATTAACTGTTGATGGTAGTTGGAGCTAAAATTTACATTTTTGTTTAAATGAATTTGATACACAAGTTGAATTTGATTGCCAACTCCTCAACTTATTCTTCTTCTTTAACATCTATTGTTAATTTAAGACATAAGTTTATGTATTCCGCAACAGAGGTATCTCGAAGTCATTTTTCAATGTCTGACAATTACAAGCGGAACAAATTTTTATCTATCAAATGTAATACTACTGCAAATCAAATAATTCTAACTTAGAAGAGCTATTGTTATGTCCCTAGCTTGTGTCGGCGTTACACTTTCAAGGGGAATAATCAAAAGTAGAGGCTATGTTTTTATGTTTTATACGAAAGTGTCCCATGACCAGATCTTTCATATTGCCAGTCATCTATCGACTTTGCATAGGCATTGTCCCTTGGTATTCTCTGTTATAAAGAGGGTCCATGATCGGTGAATAAACATATATATATATATATATATAATATATATATATATTATTATAATTATAGATTATTTATATGGTATAGAGACTGATGCTTGGAGTCCAAGATCTTGGCACTTTAGCATACCATTTAAAGTATCTTAGAAGGAATGAAATAAGTTAAATAAGCACGAGGGTTTTCAATCAAATTCTTTCTAAAATATGCTGGTGAAAACCCGGACTAAAAATCCGTGCAGTAACGCCCGAGATAATATGTATTCCCAAACACCAGTTTGCACCCGTCAAAAACGATCGAACCCTTCTTAAGTGCGAACTTCCCGGCTTAAATGCACTCACTGTATGACGGTATAAAGTATGGGCACATTTGGGTGTAGTCTCGTTTAGTTCACTTTCGCTTTAATACTTCTGGGTACAATTAATCGTGATTGGAACATATACAGACCAGATATGTATTAATCTGTCCCATACGATAATTTTTGTGCATTGTTTTCGATGGGATGTACAACAATACTTAGGAAAACCTCTACCTTATAATTATTTGGCATTCCCTATCGATGCTAAGTACCCTGAGAGACAGCTTTTAAGTAGGTAAGTACAAATCATAATCGAATGATGTCAATTGGACGAATGTAATATACAGCTAGATATATACCCGAAATATAGTATCGTTATTGTCAAGGCGTTAATTAGCAGACTTGTACATAAATTTTTTTGCCCAACAAACTATAGAAATATGAAAAAAAATAAAAGAATATTGATACGAATTTCCTGAGGCTGTGTGCGTGTGTCCAGATTTAAATAGGTGTTTTTTGTGCTATTAATCCCAGTTCTGTCGTAAAAAAGGCGAGGTACAATAAAACTGATCCAGGTGATTTTTTTTATTGATTATCTTCTATCATGAAGAAAAATGCTAGAGAGGAGAGAGAGATGAGAGAGGAAAGAAGGGGGGGGGTGGCTTGCTCCTGACTGTCACTATCTTGCAGTATAAACTGCTGCCATGTTTCAAGAACTCTTACAGTATTATAGTTTTTTGTATAATATAAAAATCCTCACATGCCTTGATGAGAATAGTTGATTGTATAACTTATCCGGTGTTAATTTTTGGAGCGACAATTGATTTTTTTTTGGGGGGGGGCGTGTATATATTTCCTATAAACATTAAATCGTCTGTAGTTACTTTTCACATTTTATAAAATTTTGTTTGAAGGGATCATGAAAAACTGTTGGAATGTCCAGCCAAACTGAAATGCCTAGATCCCATACCAAAGTCATTTGAAGAATTTGCAATGGATAAACAAAATGAACTAATTCATTGTGTGATGCACTAAGTGCAGCTCTTGCTCTTTGTTTGCAGCCAAAATGTATGCCTGAATTCAACTGACCTTTGAAATTGTAGCAAACAATGAAGTTGGCAAGCTGGTTGCTGATCCTGACAATGTATTTAGTACATTTGACAAATTTTCAAATGCATAACACTTTTAAGATCCATCTTTCTTATGAATAATCCCAAATTGAAAAAGAGCATGCACAACTTCAATATAAAATTGGTCAAAAGCAGAATCCTAGGATAGGCGAATAAAGAAATTCAGAAATTGAACATGTCCAGCACATTTCTATAAAATTCTTTTACTGTCTTGGATTTTCAACATTTTAGGGTTTCATGCGATTGGCTGATGGAGAATTATTTTTTTTTCGAAATGGTCACAGTGTAATTAGAACATAGTACGTTACCAAAGTCCGTACATCTATCTTCTGTGTGTTCGTTAAACCGTAAGTTGATCACATGATTAATTAGATAGGTTAATGAGGAGATATTGTTCTGGTTCCAGCGACAAAAGCCTTGTAACAATATTGTTTTTGTCTGTAAGGCTCATTACTACAACTGCATTTTCTAAACGATACTTGGTATTAAACTTCCACATTCGGTGAATCGTACTATAACCTCCTACTGCTCTTTCAAAAGACGAATCTCTTCAAAATCATGCTTCAGTTTAAAACACTTTTTAATATTCCCAGATCAACTGGGACGGAAGAATATAAACTACGTTACTATACTCTGGATTCCGAAACTGTCATAAAACACCTTACAAGCAAAGATATATGCGTGGATCTAGAATGTTCACCAAGCCCCTGTTTTATCCTCACAAAATATTGACAGCTGTCAAGAACAAACTTCAGAAGTATGTGAAACTACATATGCCAGAGTGGCTGTAAATCAAAATGTGGATTCTAAAAACTCTTAGTGAATTTGAAATCCCGAACTTTTCACATATCAACAACACAAAACATATGACTTTTCAACACTTTCACCGGACCATCCCGCAGCGATAAATTAAGACAAGGCTTTGTAACATTATAGAGCAGTATGCTTCTTTAAAAAATAATGGAAAAAGAAATATTTTATCTATGATCAAGCCATTCAAAAATATTTTGTTTAAACTCCACTCTGATTTACACACAAGTACTCTGAAGTTGATATTAAAGCATGGTGAGATTCCTCATTGACAATATCTTTGTAGTTTTTGGCAATGCAGTCTTCCAACAGTCTGTTGGAATTCCAATGGCACTAATTTGGTCCTTAAAAGCTGACCTAATTTTTATATTTCTTATGAGGCAGTATTTCATTCAAAAGCTCTCTACAATGAAAAGAAGAATCTCTAGGTGGCCTTTACTTTCACATTTCGATATATTGACGATTTTATCCATCATTAATAATGATTCATCTCATATGTGAGTTCAATATATCCCAAGAACTAGGAATAAAGGACACCGTGCGAGTTCTTCCATGTCTGCTCGTACTGATATTTTAATTGAACGATGACATTAACGGCAGATACTACTCAATTTATTACAACCGGGACGATTTCAGCTTCTCCATCGTCAACTTCCCATATTTATGTAGCTATTATTCCATGATCACCTGCAATATGGTGTGTATGTCTCTCAACCTTATTCGATACGCAAGAGCTTGTTCTGCGTACGATCAATTTTTTAAATCGAGGCAAGCTACTTACAGACAAGTTGTTGTGCAGGGGTTTCAACCAGTCCCGTTTAAAGGAGCACTCGTAAATTCTATGGTCGTTATTAACATTTAGTTTACCAATATACCTACCATGGAGTCAAAATGTTTTTCTGATGTGTTTCATAGCCATTGTTAAGCCGTTTTTTCACAGGATTGTTTCGTTTTACCTATTAAGACTATGGGCTCACGGCGGGTGTGACCGGTCAACAGGGGATGCTTACTCCTCTCTAGGCACCTGATCCCACCTCTGGTGTGTCCAGGGGTCCGTGATTGCCCAACTCTTGTTTTTGTATTCTATTTAGGACTTACGAGATTGATCACTGTTCGTTATTTTGCCTTTACATGTATCGAGTGCACTAAATTAGTACGCATATTTTCAGCGTAGATATCAAAAATATTCTAGCTTTGTGTAGCCCATGTGAATATGCTGCTCCCCATTTTGAAAGAGTTTGCAGATAAGCATCACATTGAAGCTTATTAACTAAGTAGATTAACATTGCTATCAGCACATATTCATAATATAAATCGTATTACGGTACCAATTTTTATGCACCAGATGCGCATTTCGCACCAATTATGTCTCTTCAGTGATGCTCAAACCGATAGTTGGAAATCGAAACATGAAAGTGAAACTCTGTAAAAGTGATCAATGTAGTGCAAAAGACTTGGGGCCAAAAACTTCGAAGGATCAGAGCTATGCCTGAGGGAGATAATCCTTAATTTTGATATGAATTTCTAATTTTACCACTGCAATTTTAAAATACATTATCCGTATTTCAAGCTAGTATACATAGTAATAGCAACTGGGCTGTGAGACCCTCGGGACTAACAGTCCCCCAGCAGAGGCCTCGACCCAGGGGTCATAAATATAAATCGTATATACGGTACCAATTTTTATGAATCAGTTGTATATATTTTGAATCTGCCACTTCCAAACTCTACCATATTATTTTTTAAGTTAAAGGTAAAACCATACATTGTTGAACTGAAACTGAAAGTTGTGGATAAATGAAATATATAAGCAGTAACAAGGAGAGAGTTTGCCTTGCCTCATTTGAAGACGTCGCCATTGTTGGATGTGCTCTACTGATGTAAACTACTTCCGCTTATCACCAGTGGTCATGTGACATAAGATCCGGGTCTGCCTTTCATTCTGTTTATTTAGATGCATGTTGATTTCTGCATCTTTTTTTTTTAGCGGAAAGCGTTATGTGACCTTCTACGTCACGGAGGTCAGGAGCCCCGTTTTTCATGTACTCCAAACGGATTCACATAAAACAAAGGCATGCACTCGCTAATTAAATTCGCGATAAACATCAAAATAGGGTCACGACAGGGGAAAAAACCCCAGGTTCTCATAAACGCACTCTAAATAAAATAACGAAACAAACGCCTCCCTTTGACTATGTATTGTTATTAAGTCAGTGAAAATTTATGCATTTAGTATTGATTAAATAATGTCAACAAGAATTAATAATAAGATAATAAAACAAACAATCAAGATATAAATGTTTTGAATTATCTAAAAGAGTGTTGGGATCCTAAATTAATTATAATATGGAAATACCAATTCCTGTAAATACGGCTATGCTGATGTAGTACATGTACATATATATAGTGAGCAGACACCATATTATGATATGCACAACGGTGTTACGTTGAATGTCATCAAGTGCCCAAATGTATAGTGTATAAGAAACTAAAAGGAAAATGCATAAGATAAGGGTGTCTTTTAACGAGATTTAATGAATATTTCTGTGAAAACAGGTTATTTAAAGACCATGTGTTTCATTTTCATAAGTAAAACAAATGTTATTTATTGTGCGAAACATACCGTAGAATTTTCCTATAACGTCGAAAGCGTGGGAATATGAGAAAAAATACTATCAAGTATATCAGCGTTTGAGTTTCACATGAGTTCTTTATTTTATCTATAAACTATGCCAAAACATATTACAACCGTCCTTCTGATACAGTATCTAAGAACCTTTAACTAATTAATTCAGATGGAAAGAACAAAATATTTCTTCACATTTTCCGTTCCTTTACTAAGTTTATTTCAAACACAGTATATTTAGAGTTAAAAGATAACATTATTTCTATGAAAGTTCTGAGCTGCACATATAAGTTGATCATTGCAACTAGGAATATCACTAATTAATACTTTAATTACATTTCTTCCTAAAACGATATTTCTACACTTTGTAGAAATTTCTGTCAAGAGAGACAGTTATTAACTTTAGGTGTAGAAGTTAGAAGCGGTTGCTGTCAAAGAGAATAGTGTTCAGATTAATTTTGCCACACACAGAACGTACCAAGATTTCAAGATTTCATTTTGTAATCAATATCACTAGTGTGTACACAAAATTGAATTCCGTCGTAATAAAATTCATTTTTGTCACGCAAAAATTGTTATTTAATTTGCATTCTAGAAAGTAACAAAGCTTAATTTTTTGAGACAAATTTGAATTTGTACACAAAACGCAAATTGAAACTCCAGATAGCGTCTTTTGTACTCTTGTGGAAGAGGAGGGGTGGGGTGGGGGTAGTGGATTATAGTATCCTGTTGTCCGTTCATATTACAGGAGAACGCGGGGGAGGGGGTTTCATTGCGTGAGCTTGCTCACAGTATTTCTAGTTCAAGTAGTTGTCTTTGTTTTAGGTTCAAGCTTGAATGTAAACTGTTATAATTTTGGTTTACTGCACACAACATACCTTATATTCGTGTTTCTTTTAGCGTGCAAGGTGATCTTTTTGTCGTAATGTGCGCTGTATCTTACATAAGAGTATATCAAGTTCATTGAGATATATATCTATAAAAACGAGAAGGAATACACGTAAAATTGGGAAACTTACAAATGATCTGCATTCTAATTTTCATATCGACATATAAAAATAAGAAAAAATATATGTAAAATGGGGATAAGTTTTACTAATGTTCATTACAAGAAGAGATATAGAAAAAAAAATGTAACATGGGAAAATTTATAAATCATATGCATTTTTGAAAATAAAAAGAATATATGTAAAACGGGGAAAAATAATTATATGCATTCTTACCGGGGTATTTTCATTACATTATAAGTAATTCGTACAGGTATTATCATTTAATTTTCATTATACAAAAAGGCGAAGCTAACATTGTGTCAGACGTAATCATAATCCAAAAAACATATACAAAATCGGCTGTAGGGCAACACGGACCTCCGACAAAAGCGAAGGTAGGATCAGGTGCCATGGATTTTTTTTTTAATTATAAAAATACTCATGAATTCTTAGTCGTCATCATTCTCCCTTCAAAGATATAGCAAAATCATATGCATAAGAATGCGTGAATAATTTATATTTTAAACTA
>CAJDSM010070504.1:0-14478 GCA_903981925.1 Ostrea lurida
ATCCCTCTTATATCCACCATAGTGTTAAGAGAAACAATTGGATCATCCTGTCCCGACTATTAATATGCACATTTACAAATGGCGATGAAACATTGCACGAAGTGTAGCGGACAGTATACTGCCTCGCTTAGGAGCTAGCTATTCTGGCGATGTGGTAGAGTTCCTGTCTTGATCACGCAAGTTAAACAACGGCGAGCGTGGTCAGCACCTGGATGGGTGACCGCTACACGTTACAGAAGTTTAAAGTCTGCCCGATAAGCCATTTAGGAGTAAAAGCGTTCACAATTAAGATTTTATGACGGACATACGGACGAGCGGACAGTACAAGTCTCCCCGTGGAAGAGGAGAAACATAATAAAACAACGAGATACACTTATTCTGNAAGCGTTCACAATTAAGATTTTATGACGGACGGGCGGACAGTACAAGTTTCCCCCTGGAAGAGGGGAGATACACTTATTCTATATCTGTGAAGATAACGAACAGTGATCAATCTCGTAGAAATCCAAACAGAATACAAAATAAGAGTTGGGCGAACACAGATCATTGGATACACCAGAGGTGGAATCACGTACATAAGATACCCTCAGTAGATATTTTCAATTTGAGTGTATGTTAATTTGGCGCTCCATATACCATCACTTTACAAGGAGAATGTTTAGAATATCAGGTGGACTCTTGCCCAAACCTATACAAATCTTGGCAACAGCAACATGTAATATCAGTTTTCATTTTGGTGTAGACAATTTTTGCTATCAAATTGAGATTTATTATTTCAATAAAAGAAAACAATAAGGTTTATAAACTTTTGTTATTACATGTAATATTTGTGTTAGAAAATTCTATTCTGAGGTTCTGACTGGAGAAAAATGTTAGTCTTCACGTACAACAATTTACTTCTATATAGTGCGATATATTCAATAGAAATGAAATCTTTATTTTAATAAAAATCCCCACCTTAGTTTTTTGTTTTTGTTTTTTTTATATATATGATTATGGTTAAAAAATATATGTTTAATCAAAATCTTAAAATGACATCACTAACGTACGAGTAGAATTCCTATTTCTATTTCAGAAATGTTGCGTCATGCCAGACAACAATTAATGCTATTTATACAATATTTGACATTTGTATTGTCGAGCGACATTTGAATTGTTGTTACATAAACTTGTGAATAATTGATGGTATGACAAACCCATAAAAAGATGAGTATACACGAATCACTGATTGATAGGCTAGTATACAATAAAAGTTCCAATTTTCGGAATTGAAATCTGATCAAATTCGTCATTTTCAACGAATCTCTGAATAATGAAAATTTTCATATACATGTACATATTAAAAGGGACATGGACACGTTTTGAGCTAAATTTTATATTTGCATTTTTAATATTTAAAATGATTAATTATGTTATTTCTGATGATCAGCAAAATGTTAACGTCATCTCTTGATCGAGTTACATGTACAAGTGAGATACAACACTTTCAATTCTTCGATATGTAAACAGGGCTTGTGCCCCGTTTTTCATTTACATCTATTGAATATCTGTCCGTTTACAGCAGAATTTTCTAATTACAAGTTCAATCTGAACACAATTAAACAGTTTCTAGCATTTCTCACATCTCGTTTTGTTTTAAACAAGTCTTTCTGGTGAAGCAGTTCTTTTGTAAACAAAAACAGCAGAACTTTGTTTACATATATAAACAAAGAATTGTGAGTGTTGTATCTCACTTGTAACTCAACAAATGACTTTCAAATTTTTGCTGATTATTAGAAATAACATAATTAATCATTTCAAACATGAAAAATACAAATATAAAATTTAGCCCAAAACGTGTCCATGTCTCTTTAAATCCCGTTGTTTAATGTCCAAATATTCATGATGCAAAATGATACGTACTTTCAAAAACTTCATCAAGCTGCGCGTTTCGTCGTTGACTGCTTATTAGTGGACCAGTTTAGACGATTCTCACTAGTCTAATCAATTCGTACAGGAACATAATGCTGTCCTTCGGTTCTTAGCTCACCTGAGCCAAAAGCTCAAGATCAAAATTTGTTCGTTGTCTGCCGTCGTTGTGAATGTCATAAAATACCACTGGGCTAAATTCAACCAAACTTAGCACAAATTCAAGTTTGTGCAAATAAAGGATCATCCCCTCCCCTTCAAAGGGGAGATAATTACGAAAATTATTACGTAGAGTGGTGTCATTTAAAAACCTTCCTCTTGAGAATCACTGGACCAGAAGAGCTGAAATATATATGGAATCTTTCAGATAAAGTGGAAATTCAAGTTTATTCAAATCATGATCCCCAGAGGTAAGGTTGGGCCACAACCGAGGATCCAAGTTTTACATGCGATTACCTGCTTATAGTTTATATGTTTCCCAGTTGATTAGATACGCAAGAGCATGCCATGCGTATGAAGACTTTTTAAAGCGAGGCCAACTACTAACAAAAATTGATGTTGCAGGGTTATAACGAATCTCAAAATTTAAAGTCATCATTTCGCAAATTCTTCGGTCGCTATAATGACCTTGTTTGCGATTACAAATTATCACTAAGTCATATTTTGACTGATTTGTTTCATACCCTTTGTTAGATTGTCATTTTCCTACTAGATTTGACTACGGGTAATCCCGTCTACTTTATTTCGACTAAGGGCTCACGGCGGGTGTGACCGGTCAGCAGAGGATGCTTACCGTACTCCTCCATGGCAACTGATCCTGCCTTCGCTTTTGTCGGAGGTCCGTGTTACTCTACACTAGACTTTGTATATATGTTTTTGTGACTCTACATTGTTTACTTCACCAATTTATATCGAACAAAATTTCAAGGCTACCGGAGAAGGCATAATAGGAAGAGAAGTATTCACAAGCTATTTTACATCCATCACGTACCCCTCTAAGATCCGTTATATAACTTTTAGGATAACAATTGGATATATCTCTCTGTCTTGTAAATGCATATTTGCAAATGACAATAAAGCATTGAACAAAATTTCAAGTCGATGTAATAAGCCATAAAGGATTATAAGTGTTTTAAAGCTCTTTCATATCCACCATAACGAAAAGAAAAATAATTGAATCCCCCTGTCCTGATAATAGATACATCTACAAATAGTAATGAAGCATATTGTACAAAGTATCGAGTCTATTCGATCAATAAGCCATATAGGAGGAGAAGTATTCACAACTTGGGCTATTTTACATCTTCCACCCCTCTTAGATCCACCATAACTTTAAGAAGAAGAATTATATCTCTCTGACTGGACAATATGCGCATCTACAAATGCCAATGAAGCATTGTACAAAGTTTGGCGCTTTTCCGATAAATATTGTTGGTGGAAAAGTGTTCACAAGCTATTCCACACCCTCCACCCACTTAGATTCACCATAACGTTAATTAAGGAAAATATGCCGACAATATGAACATCTAAAAATGGCAATGAAGCATTGTACAAAGTTTTAAATCTATCTGATGAGCCGTAGAGGAGAAATGTTCACAAGTTATTATACACCTTCCATCCCTGTTATATCCACCATAGCGTTATAAGAGACATGACTGGATCATCCTGTCCTGACGATATGCACATTTAGAAATGGCGATGAAACATTGCACGAAGTTTGAAGTCTATCCGATAAGCCATTTAGGAGTAATTTTAAACGTTCATAATTAAGATTTTGTGACGGACAGTACAAGAACAATATAGACATAATAAAACAACGAGATACACTGATTCTATATCTGTGAAGATAACGAACAGTGATCAATCTCGTAAGTCCAATCAGAATACAAAATAAGAGTTGGGCGAAAACGGACCCTTGGATACACCAGAATTATGGGATATTCAGTTATTTGAGTTTATGTTAATTTGGTGCTGCATATACTGTACCATCACCTTAACAAAGAGAATGTTTAGAATATCAGGTGGACTTTTGCCCAATCCTATACACATGCTTCTATTGTGGCAACAGCAACATGTAATATCAACTTTCATTTTGGTGTAGACAATTTTTGCTATAAAATTGTGATTTATTATTTCAATAATAGAAAACAATAAGGTTTATAAACTTTTGTTATTACATGTAATATTTGTGTTAGAAATTCTATTCAGAGGTTCCGAATGGAGCAACCTTCCCGTATAATAATTGATTTCTATATAGTGCGATATCTTCAATAGAAATGAAATCTTTATTTTGATAAAAATCCCCAGCTTAGTTTTAATTTTATTCATGATTAAGATTAACATAATAACACATTTTTTACAGCAAAATAAGATTATCAGGATCAGAGCTAATATCACTTGAATCTCTGGTACGTCGGTACAAAACCTCCGAATATTAATTGTCTGCTGAAGCAGATTTAGGGTTATTGTTGTTGTCAAGTCTTTTTTGCAAAATGACATCACTCACGTAGTAGAATTTCTATTTCCATTTCAGAAATGTTGCGTCATGCTAGACAACAATTAATGCTATTTATACAATATTTGACATTTTGAATTGTCGAGCGACATTTGAATTGTTGTTACATAAGTGAATAATTGATGGTATGACAAACCCATAAAAAGATGAGTATACATGAATCCCTGATTGATAAGCTAGTATGCAATAAACATTCCCCTTCTCAGTTCCAATTTCCGGAATTGAAATCTGATCAAATTCGTCATTTTCAACCGAAATATTTCAAATACACAGCTTGTGCTGAGCCTATAAAATCCCGTTGTCCAATGTCAACATTCATGATGAAAAATAATAAGTACTTTCAAAAACTTCATCAAGCTGTGCGTTTCGTCGTTGACTGCTTATTAATGGAACAGCTTAAGTTTGGACGATTCTCACTAGTCTAACCAATTCTTATGAATTTAATCAGAATACAGGGCAGTGGTGTTGTCCTTCGGTTCTTAGCTCACCTGAGCCAAACGCTCAAGATCAACAGTCGTTGTGACGTCATAATCTACCACTGGGCCAAATTCAACCAAATCATTGGGTGAAGGGGATTTAAGTTTGTGCAAATGAAGGACCATGCAGTCCACCCCCCTCAAAAGGTGAAAATTCAAGTTTGTTCAAATCATGACCCCCCACCCCCACCCCCAGAAATAGGGGATCTAAGTTTTACATGCGATCATACAGGGAGAATCTTCTCAAGAACCATTGAACCAGACCTGAAACCTTTCTGATATGGAGTGGACACAAGCTTATGCACCCACTTCACCCGAAGTTAGGGTGAAACCACAGTAGGGGATCAAAGTTTACAAGCTGATATAAAGAAAATCTTCTCCAGAATCAATTGGCCAATATCAATCAAACTTTTTTTCCCCCGGAATAATGAAAAATGTGCTTTGTTGGCAAATAAGAGATTACTTATAGTTGGAACTTGTGACCTTAACCTTGAAAATTGACCTACTTTTTAAAAATTTCCTGAACTGTTTAAGGACCCTCTATATACACTATTGAAATATTTTTTAGACACTTGAGAAAATTAAATCACATTAAGGTGTTAATATTAAGTGTATCTAAGTAGTTTTAAATATATGGTACGGGTCATTTACCCCCAGGATAAATGTTCAAAGATATGAAGTATTGATGAAAAGAAATCACCATTGCTCACTTGAATGAAAAAAGACATAACTTATCTTTACCTACTGACATGTTACAAATACTTGAACTGATTAAGAATTTGGTAATATCCACAATATTCTGTGTATTTCAATTTAGATCTAAGGACAGATAAATTTAATTGCTTTAAATTACTAGCTCTTTTGTGTGCAGTGTAGAGAGATCTGTATATATAGATCTCTTATGACAATATCTTTCATTTCATACCATATTTGAACAGAAATGGGATGGTCGTTATCAAGAAGTTAATGCACGATACATGACTGCTGGTCTCAAGGTGACATAAAAAAGTCTCTCCTCCTCTCTCTCTCTCTCTCTCTCTCTCTCCTCCTCTCTCTCTCTCTCTCTCTCTCTCTCTCTCTCTCTCTCTCTCTCTCTCTCTCTCTCTCTTCTGTATAATCTCTGACAATATCAGTTGTACTTAATCGAATGATTTTCCACCAGAGGTAGCATACATGGGGTTCTAACGTCTTTCCAATGCAAAGAACTGATTCAATTCTTTTCTACCAAAACCATCACCAGATGACCTAAATTCAATTAATTAATTACAGACCACTCTTGTGCTAGATGTAAAGGCAAAGATAACGAACAGTGATCAATCTCGTAAGTCCCAAATAGAATAATACAAAAACAAGAGTTGGGCAAACACGGACCCCTGGACACACCAGAGGTGGGAGCAGGTGCCAAGGAGGAGTAAGCATTCCCTGTCGACCGGTCACACCCGCCGTAAGCCCTTTATGGGTGTATACCATTTCAAAGATGAAGACCAACTATATCTTATTCTATCATGTCTAATAGTTTTCAAATTTAAAACAATCTTTACACACTTCATTATGTACTCCTTTTGAATACTTTTCAATCTCTGCAAGCTAAGATTGATTAAATTGATCAGATGATACTGAGCTGCGCATTTCAGCTACTTGAAATTAAAATATTGATTAAATATATCACACACAGTCATTCAAAATATTTTTAACATAATCAGTCCATGGTACACATCATTCGTAGATTTTGTTAGTAGCCTGTCATGATTCAAAAACTGATGTACTTGTATTTGATAAAATGGTGAAACACATCATGGAACACATCATTCGTAGATTTAAGTAAATAGAAAATAGACAAAGTACTTGAAAGCTTGTTACAATAATCATCATCTATAAATTTACACCAAAATCTGGTAATTTCATTTTTTTATACACATTATGACACAGGATATACTCCCAATTGGCCATATATTACATATTTAGGTGTTCATTTCTTCAGATTCAAACGCGACCTATGGAATTTTAATGCAGTCGTTCTATGATGTCAATATAAGTATATCCACACCCGTACGATAATATTGACAGGCCTATTACAAACAGTTGCTGATGCAGAGATTTCAACTGTCAGTTTAAGGCAGCATTTCGTACATTCTATAGTCGTTAAATTGCGCCTTTAGTTTGACAGTATGACCTGTCATTGGGTGATGTGTTTCATAACAATTGTTAAACCGTTTATCTTACACTGATTTGATTATGGATTGCTCCGTTTACCTGATCAAGACAATGGGATCAGGGCAGGTGTTACCGGTCAACAGTGATGCTTACTCCTCCTAGGCACCTTTAAGCTGATCCCACCTCTGGTGTGTCCAGGGGTCCGTGTTTGCCCAACTCATGTTTTTGTATTCTATTTGGTACTTACGAGATTTATCACTGTTCGTTATCTTTGCCTTTATACTGACATTTTACAAACAAATGCAGTAAACGACATTTCTCTAATATTTCAAACCTTGCTATAGTCGCTTTCTCTAAAACTGCTGTTTGTAAATCATTTCTTGTTTTGTTGGTGTAGGAAGAAACCCACGTGTCTGAGTGGGCCACCACACTTACCTCTCGTAAGAATCGAGCTCGCGGTTTGTAGCGGTGGGAAGCGAACGCAACAACCACTACGCTGCATGCCCAAAAACACCCACATATGATAAACATTAGAAGACACATGTACAATTCATATCATGACAACAGGCCAGAAGGAGGCTAAACTTTATGATTTCATACATAGAGTAATTCGTAAATACAGGATATGGTGGGTTTGAAGAAAACATATCAATAAATTATTTCGAAAAGAGCTTTATTTTATGTAATTCAATGGTATTTCGTACATTGTGTCAACAAATTATCAACCTCATGATATATTTAGTCGGCTGATCTTATCAAATCAATAATCTGCGTAATCCCTTAGTGTACATCAGAACAAGAAATGTTTTAGAAACATATATGCCAAAGGATCAAATTTTAAATTTAGATTACATGTATTGTACAGTATTTTGAAATGATAGTGAAAAATCAAATCTTAAATCTAAAATATTTGAAATGATGGTAACCCCCCCCCCCCCCAGGGGATCTATATTATAGGTACACCGAGAATGTGATAATTGATCTCTCACGATACTGAGCAGACATTTCCAAATCACCAGTCATTTGAGTCATGCCTTTGACTTTCTGACTTGAAAACCAACGGGGGTCATCTACTTTTAGAGTGTACTGTAGTGTTGATTGTCATCATATTGAGAGGGCAATCTATTCATATACTAGTAACCTCAAAATAACTTCTTCGGGAGAATTGAACGTACCAAGTTTAAAGTTTTCTCGATATCTTACAATGTGTAATTTGACCTTTGACCATTAGACCTTAAAATCAATAGGAACAACTAGATCTACTCTACAGGGGAAACCTGTATAAAGTTTGATATCTGACAAAAACAGATTCCATATTGGATATCGAGCGGACAAAACTTGGTAAACCACCACCACCACCCCCCCCCAACCCCCACTTTTCAAGGGGACATAATAAAAGAAATGCAGTTTTGAAAAAGAAAGGTAGATATTTACACCTATAATTACAGACACTTTAGTTCCAAATGTGTTTGGAGGTTGGATACACACCAGAGGTGGGATCAGGGGAAGTAATCATCATCCCTTGTCTATCGGCGACACCTTCCGTGAGCATAATAAACATGCTACATACCCCCATGTATAGGTCTTTGACAAGCTCTACATTGTAGTCCCAGACCCTGAAGCGCTTTAGCCCAGCAACGATATATTGTGAGACACGATTTCGAACGCCCTTCGCGAGATCAAGAACGTCACACTGAGAGTATCTAATCATGTTCATCATTTCACTCAACCACTTGCCGCTATGGACACTTTCTGTCTAGGATTCAAACACTCACTTGGCTGGCAAGGTCGTGTATAATCACATGGGGACAGACGAGATCGCCAGAGGTAGCCAGTTGCCCCGCTACCCTTGGGCTGGAGCATGCTTCTATACTTCAAAATGATTCCTCCGTACGAGGAATGCGTTAAACAGGTTCACTTAGATATGGCCTTTGGAGTCTCTCAGCTTGATGTCATCCGTACGTGCTGCAGATTACTTTTTCACACGAGTGAAATATTGAGAAGGTGAAGACAACGAACAGTGATCAATCTTATGAATCCCATCCGGAATACAGACTAAGAGTTGAGCAAACATGGACCANGAATACAGACTAAGAGTTGAGCAAACATGGAACACTGATACACCAGAGGTGAGATCAGATGCCTAGAGGAAGAAAAATGTTAATCTTATACAGTACCAATTTTGATGCACCAGATGCGCATTTCGACAAATTATGTCTCTACAGTGATGCTCAAACCGAAGTGTTGGAAATCCGAAACATGTAATTAAAATTTTGAAGGACTGAAAAATGGAGTACCAAAGAGTGGAGCCAAATACGTCGAAGGATCAGAGCATCCCCTTTCGACTGGTCACACCCGCTGTGAGCTCTATATCTTGATCAGTAAATGGAGTAATCCATAGTCAAAATCTACGTGTATAGAACGGCCTATCATTAGATAAGAATTACGTCAGACAGCATTTGACCCAATGACAGGTTGTATAAGAAAACTATAGATCATTATAACGACCGTATAATGTGTAAACTGCTGGNTATAAGAAAACTATAGATCATTATAACGACCATAGAATGCGTAAACTGCTGGTTTTAAACGAGACTGTTAAAACCCCTGTAACAGTAGCCTGTCTCAGTTTTTAAAAACACAAGCTATTGCGTATTGAATCAGTTGAGATACATAAACACCATATGCAAGTGATCATGAAACGTTGCTACATAAATATGGGAAATTGACAATGGAGAAGTTGAAATCATCCCGTTTGTCATAAAGTTGAGTTGTTCGTTCGTCGTTAATATATAGGACCTCTTCGAAAGGAAAAGGTCATATGATACGAAATAAAATTCCATATAACGTCACAAAACATCGGAAACGTAGGAGTATCTCCTTAATGCAAAGCTCTTCTCCTTTACTGGCTTTTGACTTGATATTTAAACTATTCTTAAGGCCTTTTCTATAAAATTCTTTTGTTGTCCTTGACTATCAAAACGTTTAAGTTTCAAGCATCGCTGATGAGAAATTATTTTTGGAAATGTGTCACATACGGTGCACCAAAATTAACTAGTATCACATATTTTCATCTCTCAAGAGACTGAGATTGTCGATTTGCTTTGCACTGAGTATTGACTTAGGTCGACATGCTGCGACTCTCCAAACCTCTCCTGGTAGGTTACCTCTACCAGTGTGGGGTCCAAGTCACATCCTCGGGCTCACCATTACTATCGATTACAAGGTTTGCCGACACTTTCTTGTCATTTTGAAAAAGCTCTGGTGTTCGTTGTGCCTATCGAGTTTTCCTTTGGACCTTGTACCGGTAGTCCTGTAGTATTCTCTAGCCCTGCCTTCTCGGGAAATGTGGGAGCAGGTGCTTTGACCTTCTTAATAAGGGACGATATAGCATCATCACAGTCAATCCCTCCACAGACTTAAGAGGAATTTCAGAAAACTTCGACCGTGAGAGTTTCACCATCAAGCATCATTGCGGGCCGAAATGCGTCAGCTATCGATCATGTGGGCAGCTAGCTCTGCGCTACGTCTACTAGCATCAGCCACGATTGTTTGCTTGTGTCCGACCGTGACCGCATTCATGAGCGCCCATTTCTTTTTTCCAATCTGTTTTAGGGATTTCCCGGTCAAAACATTGGAAAAAGGCAAGTGAATATAATATTCATACGTGAAATTCTCACACAGTTCATTGAGTTGAAGAGTGTTGTAGCTACCTCTTCGTCAGTCCAAGATCCCTCGGTCTGGACCCAGCGAAGGTATCACTGTCTTTCTCTTTTTGTCTGGTGATTCTCATCCTCGATCGCCTTGTGAACCACTTGGGCACGCCTTTGGTATCCCGTGTTTGGATGACGGAGTTAATATCCTGTCCATAACCGGACTTGTTCTGAATGTTTGTTGGCATGCGTCACATTCATTATTTGGGATTTCAACCGTTGTGGTAGCATTAGTTGATCACTACGCACATTTCCCCTGACAAGCTGTTGATTTAATCAGCACAGATGTCATCCTCGTGCACGTTGTCTGCAGTAGACGGCATATTCTTCGAACCTGATCCCTTTTCATTGTTGGGGATTGTCTCTACATTTCGATGCCTACATAGTGTGACAAAAAAGGTCAGGCCAATGTGATCAGTGCAGATGTCATGGTCTTGCACTAGGCAGTCCATCCTCTGGTAAGGTGATATCGATTGGATCGGTACATACGGTATGCGTTTACTAGCCTTCCGACTGTTCCATGTGACCTATCCTTAAGGCGCTATATCAAACCACTCCTGTGCGGTCTGATACTGTCGGTTGGATAGATGTTGTCAGCGCAGACGTGCCCTCGCACTCGAACTGCAATAGGCAATCTTTCCTCCGGTAGGGTGTGATTGATTTGATTGGTACAGACGGTTTATGTTAGCATCTCTACTGTTCCAGGCGCTTTCACCTGGGTTGGCTGTCATTTCTAGCATCTTCTCTTTGGGAAGTTCTGGGCAAAACTATTCCATTCCGATGAGTCGCAGTAGTGGTTTCCGCATAAGTGGAACCATATCTACGAGCTCCCTTCCAAGTTAGGCCTCTGATAGCTGCCATAGTGTGTGACGATTCCTGTCAGATATGGGATGATTTTGTCGCATAGGAGAATCTTGTGAAGTCGTCCTTCTGGCGAGTGGCTACAATCTATTTTTAGAGCTAACACTTGTAAGGACCGAACGGGTATTTGATTGTAAGCATCCCTTTGGTGATATGTGATTACCCCTTGGATGATCATCTATAGAGTCAAAATCGCTATCTTCAGGAGATTGGAATATCACTGCACACTCTCCAAGGACAGGGAAGTCAGTTTGGCGTCGAATTTAGAATTATTAGTATCCGTCCATGAAGAATTGTCTCTTTCGACTGGGAAACTACCGCAACGTAATGCAATTTATAGGCCTTTTATTCTGCTGTCCGATATACATGTACATGTCCTCATCGGGTGTTGGATTTGCACGAAGAATTCGTGTCCCCCATGGTCTGACACCCCAGCTCGGTCCTCCGAGTAGGCTTTACCCAGACTCATGGAATTTGGCATCTTCGCTAGCCAAGGGTGACGATACACGGTGTTTCTCTTTCACCGTGTATCGTCACCCTTGGCTAGCGAAAATGGGAATTTGGTCGCAGCGACGGTTTGTCCTCGAGCAACCATTTTGCCAGCCCTGTTGGTGAGGCTTCACATTCCACCTCGGATGAGATATAAACTTTGCTGCTTTGTATGCAGATTTGGTTTTATCTGATTACCAATTGTAAATCAAACTACTCGGTTCTGGTGCCGACATCAAGGTAACTTTTATAACCGTCAGATAACAGTCCTTCGCAATTCATGTCTGGAAATTCACCACAGACGTATGTAAAATAACATGAGACTTAAAAATTAGTGAAAAAAAGGAACCGCGAGATTATGCGAGACTGGGAAGTTGCTTATCTCTCTGAATTCAATTTCAAATTCGGTAATGTCTAGTAATTATTGTGCATTTAGGTAACAAGACCATTTGCTTAAAAACAATAATTTGACTGTGAAACTAACTCTCTATCGCTATTAATGCTGCAATACTTACCGTCCTGTTTAAAGCATCCCACTATAAAAATGGTCACCAGATGTTCTGTTCAAATGAAGACGCCTATGACGTTATGGTTTATCTCTTGATATTGAAGAGTTCCTATGGTTTGTTTTTATTAAATTACTGATATGCTGTAACTGCCCATACCTACTGCATATCAACAGACTATTGGAACTCTTCAATATCAGGAGATAAACAAGGGGTCAGTCTAAATTCTAGCCAATGCAATTACTGGCACCATACCAACCCTTCACTGAAGATTCCAATGAAGGAAAACATTAATAGGGTTGATGAGATTAAATATTCGGAAATTTGTGGAGTTTTGACGGACTTTGCAACTGAATGGATCTATATATATACTCAAGACAAACTCGAAGGGAATAATTTCAATAAGGGAGAAGTCATTGCCAAAATATTTAATATGTTTGTGAAACATTTGATTCCCCCGGATGGCCAATCCCCAAGGTCCAGAGGTCAAAACGTGTGATGCAAATTTAAAAATACGAAAACCCTGTCAGTGGCGTAGCTTCCTATGAAGCACGGAAGCATGTGCTGAACCACATTGTTGCAGTAAAATATGAAATAATGTAAAGTCAAATAAAATTAGAGTTTAAATAATCAAAAAAACCAGAAATGGATATTTGGTCGAAAATGCTTCAAATGATTTCATCTTTAGCTGTAGTATGTATATAAATCTTTTAAAATAAAACTAAATTAAAAAGGTAAATGGGGTAAGACTGGACATAGCATAAAAGAAAAATAATTATCAATTAGATTAACAGCAATTTTTGGACACGTATAAATTATTCTAGTTACCGGTATAAAAATTAATGTGCTTCTGAACTTTGTCCAAGTTTTATCTAAAACGATTTATATTCGACTGTATATAGATACATCAAATTTTAGTAGTTTTGATAAAGCTTTCAAGACTTCAGAAACGTATCTAATTTAGTTGTTAAATAAAGAATACAAAACATCTCAAAATTAACAAAAAATGCAGTAAAACAATAGAAAATCCTTATATTTTTTTAATTGAAGGAAATTACGATCTTCTTACCCCCATGTACCTTGTTTAAAATCAAAGAAATGTGTATCAGACTTTGAACCATATACCTCTAAAATTCACCACCTTTCGGGGGCTTCGTCCCCTGGGCCCCCAACAGGACTTTGCCCTGGACCATTGGGGGCTTTAGGGCAGCCCCCAAACTCCCTGCCCTTTCTGCTTCCATATTCATCTACCCCAAGCTACGCCACTGCCTGTCACCATCCATTCAAGTGTTTTAAAGGATAAAGTTTTGTGGGAAAACAGACAAACCAAAAACTATATATATATACCCCCTAATCTCCGATTCACCGATATTCAGATTTTCTACATGAATAAATATATGAAAATATTGCAGACCGTGAGATACTATATAGTAATAACCGTTACTGTTAGGGTAATGTTCAAGGCCGTACCCATGCTGGGGGTGCACTAGCACGGTGCAAGTGCACCCCCCCCCTTTTAAAATATCTCGGTTTCAGGGGCTTTGCCCATGCTATTTATCTCGGCTTGGGGGGGGGGGGGGGGTGTCCTCCTGGACCCCTCTACAAGGGGCAGCCCTGGACCCACTGTGGGCCTAAAGCGGCCCCAGACACCTCGTCTTAGTCCCCCCCCCCCGGAAATTCCTGGCTACGACCATGTTCTATCGAATTCCATGCCCCATATTGGTACTTAAATATTAATGGATTGATAAAATCATAAATGGAGACGTCACCACTGCCAGTACTAGTGAAGGGCTGCAAAATTTAGTTTGAGCAGGGAGTGGTCATTATCGTGCCACACCTGCTGTAATACGGGACCT
>CAJDSM010070506.1:0-12241 GCA_903981925.1 Ostrea lurida
ATCCTATATTTTAATTTAGGAGGAAAAATTTTATAATGGATAATTTGAAGTGATTTTTATGATTCAGATAAATCTTAAAGTTGTGTTTAAATTCAATGATTTTATGTCTTAATAACTTTTATTCCCATCCACCTCCAAAAAACAGCAATGCTTTTTAAAACACTAATTGATGTTTTTAATTAATATAAATAAAACTTTTGGAATCTGCCTATTTAACGGCAATTCGAGGGGCATGATTTATGGAGGGAAAGGCTATTTTTAAACCAAGAGTTATTCCCCTTTGAAACTCTTCAACGTCATTAGGTGGTAAAGTTACATAGATACACAAATAATATGGCGGGATGATGTCTCACAACTGGTGGATTTTAGAAGATTGTACTCGATTGAAGACATGTGGCTTTCCAAAAAATACCGCTCTATTCACCCATTCGAACAAAGAAAGTGTGAGGAACGTTTGCTGGAGATAGAGCCATGTTAGTACAGAGCCATGTTAGTACAGGTGACTGAGTGAGTGTACAACCCAAAAAGAAAAAGAAAATATCTAGCTTGCAATTTATCGAATAACATGTTTAAAGCGGGTTGAGAAATGTTTTCAACTGAAGTGGCTTCCATCCCATGCATTCTAAAAAGGTTCAATTAATTATTGAAACCATAAGAACACGTAATATCTAAGCATATAAGCTTTGTTTTTCTACCAAAGCCCAATAGCCATTAGGTGGTTGGATTGAACCCGATATCCCTCATATATATATATGCGTGTCTGACATAGCCTAAAAATGTTAATATTGACCTTAAGATTTGATAAAGCTGTTATCTATACAAATATATCAGTATTCACTTAATATTGTAAAAATGATAGACTGGTACATGTACCGGTATAATCCCCCCCTTTCATGCTTGTACTTTTTGTTTTATTTTGAAATACATCACAAGTAAAATGTTTTCATAGACATTATACAATGTACATTATGATGAATTTCTCTGTCATAGTTGTAAACAAATTACAGATGTGGCACTCATGACTAGTGCATGCTAAATGGAAAACAATCGTCCGGTTTGGTTTTTCATTTTATGACGTTGACGTATCGGTGGTTAACGGTGCGTTTTAGACGCTTGAATCCTAGTAAACAAATCGCAAAGCAGAGAGTGTTGACATGCCACAACGTTGTTCTGTGCCGTTGTGTAGTAATTATGGTGGGCATCAGTTCCCGAAAGACAAAAACAAACGGTTAGAGTGGAGAGTTGCTGTCAAAAGGCTTGACCCAAAGACGAAAAAGCTGTGGGAGCCCAAAAATACAGATGTTGTATGCCATCTTCACTTCCGTGAAAGTGATTACAGGGACACGTCTGGTTAGTAACTGTAATATCGATTAATTATCAATGAAAATACATTTTGTGATATTTTTTCTTCCGTTTTTATTCATATTTAATTTGAGTTTCTATTTAATGGCATAAATACAGGCCAAATATAGTAGTTAAATATACCTTTTCACTATAACTGCGTTCAACTTGTTGGAAATCTTGATAAAAAGGGGCGGTGTACTAAGAGTTATCCTCTGTTTCTTAAAACAAATCGGTCTTATTAGCAACAAAGAAAGTGCAAATCATGCACTTCTGGCCTGTATAAGCATTACTGATGCCATATGATTGCTTGTATTGCCATGCAAGTGCAATAACTTTGACTTACATTGTATTTATAAATTTGTTTTGCATGTGTTCGTGTTGCTGTGCGTTTTCTTTTATATTTCAGAGCGACAAAGGGAATAGTAATGACAGGCAAGTAGCTTGATTATAATCTTGCCAAGATTAACCATTCATACAATGTATTTATTAATGTACAATAGATACTAAGCAATATCAATATTGGAATAATTTAATAACCAACGATTATCTTTATACTTTTTAAAAATCAAAGCATTTTAACAATTAATTTTGTAGTCACAAAAAATACTTTAAAGTTTTCATTCTTAATAGTTGGTACTAAGGATATTCAAAAGTATAAATATATATACATGTGTATGTATCAACAACACCCCCCCCTTCCTTTGCAGACAAGATTAAAGGTACGTTTATCCAATTAAAAAAAAAGTAAAATATGTCTTTTAATTCAAGTTCACTCTCTCTCTCTCTCTTAGCATCAAGCTAATATCATAATAAAAAGGTCTTTCAAATTTTAAATAATTGAAAGTGCAACCATCATCTTGCTATAAGGATGGTAAAATTCTGATTGCAGCTGACCGACTTCGCCTCAAAGAAGATGCCGTTCCTTCCATTTTGATCCCTGGAGAGGAAGTTTCTGCTCCAAGCCCAAGACAGCAAAGACTCAAGAGGAGAAACCAGCCCTTGGAGGAACCTGACATTATGGCCATAGGTATGAGGATGCTTCAGCAATTGTGTCACAGATACAGATATAAAGTAATCTTGCCACCTGCTTTCTCTTTTGTAGGAGGTCCGTGTTGTCCTATACTCGATTTTGTATATATGTTTTTGGGACTATGATTATGTTGAACACAATGTTTACTTCGCCAATTTATATTTATAAGTCTACATTTAGCCATGCCGACGGCATGTACAACAATGCTTTGATGATAACAAGAACATATGCAGTGTCAGAAATTTGATAAGGTATCTATGGTATGCATGGGCGTAGGAGCTTTCAAAAGTGGGGTGGGGGGTGGCATCGTCACACCTGTCCCGGGTGGAGGGGTGGGGGGGTGGGGGGCAAAAGTATGTTTTTGCCCCCCATCCCCACTTTTCTCGAGTAACTTTTTTCTGCAAAAATACACACAATTTAGAAGTGTGCCCCCCTTTCAGTAATCAATATAATCAATAGAGGTCCCCCCCCCCCTTTTTAGTGTTCAAATGCCTTTTTTTTTTTTTTTTTTTTTTTAGCTTGTCACATAATTTTGAAGTTTGCCCCCCCCCCCCACTTTCTGTGATTTTTTTTAAGTTTGCCCCCCCCACTTCAAAATCAGTCCTACGCCTCTGGTATGTAATTTATGTGAGGTGAAACTTAAAAGTGAAAAAAAGAGACCCCCCCTCCCCCACATTCTGCACTTTCAGTTAAAGACTGCAACTCAACCTATTTTTACTTGTATATTACAGGTGTACAGCAAGAGGTAATTATAGACCATACAGAACAGTCAGAGCCGGCTGATCAAGTACCAAAAGAAATACTGGATCTGGAGAGCAAATTTGTACAAAATCCATTTGCTAAGAAATGTTCAATTGAAAATTTCAAAGACAATGCAGATGCTATTTCGTACTACACTGGCTTTGCTAATTATGATCAATTTATGATATTTTATCATTGTCTTGGTCCTTCTGTAGATGAATTAGAGTACAAATGTGCAACCGTAGAACCAAGGGATCAACTTTTTTTGACGTTGATGAAATTGAGACAGGCTAAAGAGGATTTTGAATTGTCACTTTTCTTTCAAGTTTCAGTTTCTACTGTATCTAGAATTGTGATAACCTGGATTAACTTTTTGTATTTCCAGTTAAGGGAAATGAACATATGGCCATCACAAGAGACAGTCCAGGATTTTATGCCTTCAAATTTTGCAGAGAAGTTTGCAAACACTAGGGTTATACTGGATGCCACCGAAATACCAGTTGAAAAGCCGTCTGACGTCAATGCTCAGTCTATCACTTGGTCAAATTATAAGCATAGAAATACTATAAAGGCAATGATTGGAGTGACTCCCAGAGGGGCTGTGTCTTTTGTTTCTGATGCTTATGGTGGGTCTGCAAGTGATAGAATGATTATTGAAAGATCTGATTTATTGAAAGATGGTATGTTTGAGAAAGGCGACAGTATCATGGCTGATCGGGGCATCATGGTGCAAGATCTCTTTGCTAACAAGGATGTCCAAGTAAATACTCCAACATTTCTGAAAGGGAAATCCCAACTTGAAGCCCATGAAGTAGTACATGATCGACGTGTAGCTTCAAAACGCATACATGTAGAAAGGGTCATTGGTCTAGCCAAACGTTTCAAAATTCTTAAGAGTGAACTTAGTCATAGCAAAATTCAGCTTGGTTCCCGAATCATTTATATCTGCTTTGTGCTTAGCAATTTCAGAAGGTCAATTGTAGATAGATTTGCATAGGCTGAGCTAGATGATACTTAAGGACCCTCTCTACACTGCACACAAAAGAGCTAGTAATTTAAGCAATTAGAGTTATCTTGCCCTTAGATCTAAATTGAAAGATACAGTCAAATTGTGGGTATTTCCAAATCCTTAATCCGTTCAACCATTTGTAAAGGATTAGTAGGTAAAGAGAAGTTAATTGAACTCTTTTTTTGCATGTTATGTTTTCATTCAAAGGAGCAATGGTGATTTCTTTTTATCAATTTTTATTATCTTTGAAAAAATTTCCTGGGAGTAAATGGTCCGCACCATATATTAAAAACTACTTAGATAAACTTAATAATAAATATTAACACCTTAATGTGATTTAATTTTCTCGGTGTCTAAAAAAAAATTTTAGTTAGTGTATAGAGGGTCCTTAAACAGAAGAGACTGAATGATCATGTGCATTTCAAACAGATTTACTCATCATATCTTTCCTAGTGATATTCATCATATTTTATGATCACTCCTAAGCAATTGATTGCATTGAATCTACACATGTATAAGCAATAAATATTTTAAGGTACTGACATTAGCTTTGAATTAAGGTAGCCCACTACACTAAAGCTTGTACTCATTATAACACAATGTCACAAGATGGCGATTTAAATACCTTGTGAAATTGTTTGTTTTGATCGATATGATTGTCTAACTTCATAGCTCAGTAGGTAACGCATCGGATAGGTAAATCGCAGGTCCCGAGTTCAAATACGCCAGGGACTTTTGTTCATATTTAGTGCGAGAAATTTTTGAAAATCAAGTTTTTTGTATTCAAATTTCATATTTTCCACCGTTTTCGTATGTATAATTGTTGTATATCATCATATCTTTCATAATTAAATCATATCGCGCTATTTTGAGAAACTTTTCCCAGATGTAGTGGGCCACCTTAATTTTTAAATAAATTCATACAAGATATCCTTGTTAGCATTGTAAGATATTCACCAAAATGGAATTGCCCTCAATTTTGGAACATGGCATTGTTTAAATTTTCAGAAATCATAAATAACATTTGCTTATGTATACATGTGCATATATCATATAGTCATGACATACATTTCTTAGAGATTTATCAATACAAATTTAATTCCTATTCTCATTGAGTAAACACACGCTCACATGAGCATAATCACATCATCAGTTCCATTTAATATTAAACATAAAAAGCACCTCAAAACGCTGCAGTATACCATTTGTGACAACACGGTTGTTGCTATCAAAACTTGGAATCTGAGCAATTATATTTTCAAGAAAATTGTAGTTCACAAACTTTGAAGAGAAAATATGGTGCGACATTTACTAAATTTAAAAATACTGATATCAGCTGTTGCATCAATAAAAATTTTAAATTAAAACAATAACGCACCACATTTAATTCATGAAAAAATGTAAACATTCATGTTACATGTATTCCAATCAAAATGTCAAACATACTGTATTGGGGGCAATTTCATGAAATCTAAAGTGTTCATTGCAATACTTCATATATTTAGTCACTTTTCATGTTTGTTTTGTTTGATTTGCAGCATATATTTAGGTACTATGGAAGGTGTTTGTGGTCATTTATAAATTTGAGGCAATGAAAGGTCTGTAATGTTTCGTGTAAAAGGACTCCAGTTTTGGTATAAGGCACATTTCACAATATTCTCTGTTGATTTCAATAATTTCTACAAATAGTGACTTCAGTGTATATACAACAAAATAACAAAATTGTCTGTCACTTATATAGAGTTGTCCCTGAATTTGATCATAGTAATTGGAAGATCTTTTCAGCTTGACTTTCCCATCCACTACCTCTAAGAAAGCGAAATGTTCTGTTGTGTTTGTGTTGATTTCTTGTTTCCTCCCTTTATAAGGACATTTCACCTCTATTATGTATTTATCATCTATAACACCATCTGGTGTTGCACCTAGAAATGGCTTTCTTAAACAAATGAATAAACCATTCTCGTGGACTTCCATGTTGTTGTTATCTTCAAACCTTTTGATAGCTTTTTTTTCATATGATTTTCCGTGAGTGACTGCAGGGGTGGAGAGGCTCTTGTTCGATATTAATGATTTACAAAGCTTTTGTTTGTTTCGTCGGTCTGTCATTCTTGAAATCTGCCCAAAGTTTGATGCTGTGATTCTCCACATTCGCTCTGCAAACCATCTCTTATTTGTAGACTGTCCCCTTGTTTCTTTTTCAATACTTATCACCTCTGATTCAGTTACCTATGAAATGAAAGAGAAAATATTTAAAATTTCATCATAAATCGTTATAGTAGGAATGGTTTTAGTTGATAGGATTAAACATGAAGATATTTTATATACAATTAAGTTTATACACTTGTATCATTTTATATAGTTCTGAAACGAGCAAAAATTCACTCCACCAAATAGTCCAATCTCCAAATTATCTAATTCTACAAGCTTAGCAGATACATTTATTTCAACAACATTATATATACTTCACCTTCCCTTTCATATTTTCAGTGTCTAATGTTTTAAATGAATTATTTTCTGATTTTGAATAAATACCTGTAATGCTTTATCCACCCAGTGTTCTGTGAAAGGCAATGATAGGTAGTGGTGGTCATGAATTGCAGACTGAAAATGCAATTAGATTTTATTTATATTGTATGAAAACTAACAATAGTATTGAGACTACCCGACATCTTCGCTAGCCAAGGGTTTTCAGCCCACTCCGTCGAGGAGTGGTGGACAGAAAACCCTTGGCTAGCAAGGATGACTACATAGTAGATTAAGTGTGCAAAGTTAAATGTTTACGAAACATTGGTCATACAAAACAGTGGCGGATTTAGGGGGTGGGGGCAGGGCCCTTTCGGTGACCAAACTTAATTATTATGTATAGATATATAGCTAAATTAACCTCTAAAAGTAACTTTAAAAGCTCTAAAACCCGAGAGCTTCCGGGGGCTTTGCCCCCTGGGCCCCCGCTTTGGCTTCCTCTCAAACCTTAAGCTTATTGACTCCTTTTTCAACGGATCGCTCCCCCCCCCCTTTCGACAAATCCTGGATCCGCCACTGCAAAAATCATGCAAAACTGAATGTGATAAAATTATTAAGTAATGGCAAAGACGAATTTTTTTAAAAAGGTCAAGGTCACAAATTTTGTAGAAGAAAGGAATGTAATTTTAATAATGAAGTCCCAACACCTGGCATTCAAAAGACAGACAAACTGACCAAGAGCTAAATACATTATCAAATCAGTTACATTTAAGGTCAAAATCAAATTCAAATAGTACATGTATTGACTTTTCAAAATTTGCTAGTCACCTCACCTTCAAATCTGCTCTCTCATAGAGATAACGGAATGCAATGTCTTCAGAAGTACTTGAAGTGTAGTTGATAAGTAGGTTTCTGACCCTGTCTTGCATGCCTGCTACATTTCTAAACTTTTCAGGTCGTGGGTCATCCAAATTGACTGCTGATTTTCTCTTTCCGATTTTAATTTTTTCAGCTTTGACTGGAGATCCTTAATGAGAATAAAAAAAAAACCCATAAATTTCTTAATTATACATTAAAAAAAAATATATATATATATATGTATAACTATATATATATCTTTACACAGATGGAAAAGGCGTCTCAAATTTGAATTCTCTGCTTTTATATTAATTATTATACCGGTATGCTTTTGTCCATGCATGATTTTTATATTCTAACCTTTATGGGATGCCTTTGGTTTATTGAACATCATCAAATTTTCTGTACATGATTTCTGCACACCAACTTGACCACTCTCGATAAAATTCTCTAGCATGATCATGCAAGCAGCTAGGTGCTTGCATGTACCATTTGGGCCTTTCCCTGCAGGGCATTCACAGTGTGAGTTTAGCACATCTCCAGATTCTTTTTCGAGCCTCAATTTATAGCTGTATGTGACCTGAAATGTCCTTTCAAACTATAGTGATATCTTTGAAATCATTGATTAGGTGTGAAATATACATATTTTTAAAGAGTAAACAACACATACATGCAATATCATATTTTTGAATCTGAAGTATGACTATTTATATGTACATGTACATCTATTTTGGAAATATCTACTCAAAAGCAGGATTTCATATATTTACAGATATTGGTGAAAATGAGTAAAACATAAATATAAAATTTATGTTTGATTGATGATCCATTTTACTACACTATACTTTTATTTTCATTGAGAAATTCAGATAACATTAGAATGCATATGTATTAAGTAAATATTCATTGTGTAACAAGAAAGGAGACTCAGATAATGCAACGAAGCAGACCTGGATTCGAACCCGTGCCCCCTGAATCTCCAGTCAGGTAGATCGAACCCGGCTGACTGCTACAATTGTTAATAAAAAATATATATACCCCGGGGATACATACAGATTGAATTGATAAACAAATCCATCTCGAGTGTTGTGAACTGATCGTGTTTATCAAATTATGTTGAATAAAAATTCTGATGATTACATACCTTATTCTTCATGGCTGCACTGACAATTCCAGTAAAAAATACATCTTTCTCAATGATAACTGAGCATGCCAAAACCCTCTCTGACTGGTACAATAGTTCACCATTCTTAACTGCCTTGATATCACATGCTGCTTCATTATCACCTAAAATATGAAATAGCATTATATTTATTCATGACAAAAGGGATTCATAATACATACATGTAAATGATCAAGGGCATAGAAGCTGGGGGGATGGGGGAATTGCCCCCCCCCCCTTTTTTTTTTGAAAATGTGGGGGGCAAAAGTTATATTTATGCCCCCCCCCCCCTTTGTCAAGTATTTTTTTTTCTGCATCATGCTACATTTTTTAGAAGCTTGCACCCCCCTCCCATTCAGTGATTTTTAGAGAAGGGCACAAAAAGAGGAATTGCTTTCAATGCATATATATAGATACCAGCAAGTCTATGGAGAAAGTAAGCCTGTGTCTGTTCCCTTGTTATGGATGGTAGTAATCCCCTGTGCTTTGAGCTGAGTTGCTGGAACCCTGTTGTTGGCCAATTTACTTCCAAAGGATCTGGTAGCAGAACAGGTGGCTGCTGGAAATTGGCATTTCTGTCATATGCTTCTAGTCTGTATTAATGGGCATAATTATAATTATATTAAGTTGTATACATGGTAAATTTTGAGTAGAATTATAAGTAATGACAGAATTATTTCCTTTATGGCAGTAAATATATATGTATATATATACAGACTCACGGTAATTGTCGTTCCTCTCTCTTTCTCCCCCCCCCCTGCCCCCCCCCGGGCCCTTTTATTGTAGCTGTTAAAATTCCCACAGTAATATATAAAGCAAAGATTCTGACATCCCAAATATAGCAGCTAAAGAGGCATGCATGTCATAGTTTGATAAGTCGAGGAATATCTCGTGTGGATGCCTAAAACATACATGTGTATGTCCATGTGTAGCCTATAATGTCTTCTGCTATCATGTCTAGATGTTAACTTTACAGAGTTATTATTTATGAAACTTTTCGCTTAAACAGCAGAATAAGGAAGTAAAATGTACCGTCTAACTAAATCAATTTTTCTTCCATGCGTGGTGGCGTTTCTATCGGCTAGTTCCCGCTTCAGTTGCTGCACCGTCAGTCCAAAATAGCTGTTCGCCATTGTTTACATTCGATTCAAGCGTTCAGTTAACCACCGATAAAAATCAAGCGTCTCGGAGTGAACGTTTTCCATTGACACTGTGACGGTTGTATTACATGTATGACGTCAAAATGAAGACCATTGCATCACATCTCTGCTCGATATTTTTGTACTTGTCTTTGGGCCTAACATGTGCACTCTGAGTCTAAAATTGAGATACATTTTTTTGATTGTCTTTGTTAAATCGCATCTTATAAAATGGTGTTTATCATAATTAAATGCCTTTTATTTTACAATTACTTTATGATGCATTTTACTTGAAATAATATTTGTGGGACTAATTAAATTGATAGAGCATAATTAAAAAATTACTGAGTACGTGGCCAAAAAAATAAAACAAAAAAAATACAATAAAAACAACAAACAAAAATAAAAAACCATAGCATGAGAAATATCCCGTCGTAGTACTTCATTGTATAACACTAGTACAAAGGTGCAATTGAGCGGATTTAGAGGGAGGCCAGGAGCCCCCTCCCCCCTTTTTTTTTTTTTTTTAGAATAGTGAGCGTACAAAAATTATCATATGTTACATTCGGAGTGATCATAGAACCCCTAATATTAGCTCTTAGAGATCCGCGCGAAGAACACACAGGTGATATAGCTTCCTGGCTCTGACAGGCCGCCATACTTGTGGCGCTCCATCTAACAAGTTTTCTAGTGCTCAGCGAAGGAACATGTATTATAACTTGATACACCTATACTATCATTTTTACATAAATGTGCGCCCTCTATCGTAATACCTGCAAACGTGTGGATCTCGTCAATCATGACGAAGATAGCATGTTACTAATCTATTCATTGCTAATACAGATATGATAAATTCTACTAGATCATGCATGAGCTGAGCAGTATTTGACACAATAAATCACGCTCAATATATGATATAGTAATGATCATTAGGTGGATCACATCTCTTAATAAGCCCAAAACTAATGTACGTTTCCGATTGAATACAGTTTGCATTCTCATTTGTGTGATTTTGTTTACAACAGGTACCATTTACAAAGAGTTGGCAAGATTCGTTAGATTTGTAAAACATGAGTCAAGCGGTAGTAACAATCTCAGGCTTTACATATGAACTGTTCTACAAGAATCTAACTAACTGCAAATGGTTAATTATGCGTCTACTTTTTTATTTTTGTTCTCCTAAAAATACATGAATTATGAGGTTTTATTTATAAAATTTTTGAAGGCAGCTTCGAACGCAACCACGTTACGCACCAGTTTGTAGACAGGATATAAAAGTTAGATATGTTAGAAGTTGCATTTGCTATGCAGTAGACAATACTTTATAATGGAAATAATACAAAAAAAAGGGTGGTGGGGCTTCGTAGAATTATATGTGTCAGAGCGTGGAAAAAAGAATAACGAAAAATGTCTCCGCGTCTTGCATACGCTCACTATGACTATTTAATTTTTGCGATAATATATTTAACAGTATGAATGTTAGTCAATCCACCTACGTATCAGGGACGGTTATCCAAAGGAATATTCTGGTCCTTATGTGGGACCTTGTGTGTGAGCGTGTGTTTTGTTCAGAGTGCACAGGGTGGGATACATACGAGACGAGGACCGTGCCTATTAGAGCCCCCTAGTGGAGCTTCTCGCGGGTCGAAGGACCCTGAGGCTTCTGGTTGCATTAGGAGCTGGTCCTGTGGGGGGCACTGAACGCAAACCCTCAGAATGACAGGACATCACTCCTACTCATATGGAATTTTATTAAACATAGGTGGAATAATAATCCGCGAGTATAAAGAATTCGATACAATGATATAAATTTAGCCTCTGGGCATTAAGAGTAATGTTTGTATACACTTTACACCTTACTCTGGCCCTTTGGCTTCTCTTCGTATTATCAAGGAAAGTGTTCCAGGGTTTGGGGGTGGGGGCGTTGGGGATGCACTCTAGGGATTAATTTCGAGATAATTTTGGGGTCATGGATTTAACAAAGTCTTTGAGACTAGTAACTTGATGGTCTCATTGGTGGCTCACTCTCCACAGAGTTTTCTTGTAGTTCCCTCCGGATAAATCCTGGATGGAGTGGGGGATCGTGGCTCTGTCCAGGGGAGCCGTGTGAGCAAGGTAATAAGTGCGAGCCTCGGGATATGTTCTTCGAGAATAATAGTGTCCGTCTTTACGCAACTGGTTCAATGTGGTTATATGTGCTCGCTACACAGTGTCCTTGGAACTTAGCGGGTTAATTAGGCTCCACAGGTGTGGGTGGGAGTTATTAAAGGCAATACCTCGTGTGTTTTCCTAGTTTTATGTATAGGAGCCATACTATCTTGGACTTAAGGTAAAGGTTGGGAGTTAGATCTCTTAAGGCGTCCAGAATAGCGCCCCTCTCATAGGAAGGCCGAAGAGGTTGTTGTTAGCATCATTCTGCAACAATTAAAGTCTTGTCAATTGCCTATAATTGTAGATTTTGTATAGAAAGGGAGAGGCAGGCGCATCCCGCGAGG
>CAJDSM010070508.1:2900-15762 GCA_903981925.1 Ostrea lurida
CAAAGTGGCTTATGAGCGATATTTCTCACGAGTACTGTACTGATCACACTATAGGGCTACCGTCACATCAAGAAAAAGCACGAGGACAATATGCAAGGTCAGGAGATATGCACATCGAGGACCATGAGGTTTTTGCGATGAAAGTTGCTAAACACAACGCCACAAATAAAGTGGCGAATGACGTTGGCCGCTCAGCGTATGCAGTATGGAAGGAACTCAGAAATCATGCATGTAAACTCGATTGATAACATGCCTTCACCAAAGGATTTTTGGCGCTTAGCTGTATTGCGATAAACCCTATTCTCTGAAATGGAAAAGCTAGAAAAGTATGTATCTTTATGCTACACGAAGCCGATTTTGAGGAGTTTGGGTCTCCGGGCTTGTGTGCATCGCAGATGTGGCTGATTGCCTGGTGAGTCTCAGAGTCCAGGCCGCAGGCAAAGGACGATACTGTCAGGCAAAGCAGACTATTTTCAGATGACTCGCAAAAGACTCACGGTACGAGCAGCGCTACTAGACATGCCACAAGAGCATGCTGTATATAGAAGGACAAAATCACAGAGTAAAAATGGCTTGATTGTATTTTTGATATGATTGTACGTCCACTCAAAGCAATATTTTCACTCATATGGGGTCTGTGTTTGCCAATTCTTTTTTGTTTTGTTTGTGTTATTAAGCGACTCGACTTTTAGGAACCCGTGGGGGTCCGGGTTAGAATAGGTCCAGACAACACCCTTTCAGCGTGTCGGTGAAGGACGCCAAGCTGCAATGGGGCGGTCAGGTTTCGGACTGAGCACACGCAAAAACAGAGGCCCCAGTGTCACCAGGCGGTTGTGTCACGATAAAGCTCCCTGCTCAAGGGGCCATGACTGCACGGAGACAACCTAAACTGCCCCTTACGCAGAGAGGTGACTGCAGTGAGTAGACCTCTCTCAAGAACACGCCTAAAACAAGAAATGAGCTGCAAACACAATAAGTTAAATGAATCGTAGTAGTGATCGCAATAGTACAGGGACGACACACACGCTGCACACAATAATAAGTCAGTTTGTAAGACGCTCACTATTGGAATAGCATCAACTGTGGTGTACAGCTATTGGTAGCTGCGGAGTTAGAGTGATGACAGAAGGGAATAAGATATATTTAAGGCTATTATGCTAACATAGGTTCATCAGCAGAAACTAATGCGTATTGAGTTATATTGTAGAAAATATAAATCTATATATTGTCGTTCTTTAGCCCCCTACACCAAACAGGGCCCATCCTCTGACTCCCACTGGACCTAAAGCGCCCCAGACTCAATGAAAATGCTAAGCTCTCTCTAGCTTAGATCGGGGGGGCTCTCGCCCGGCATGGTCCCCTACCAAGAAGCCAAACCTTGATCAGCTGAAGGGCGCTGAAACATACCAGCAGACCCCTTGTCTTATTTGTGCAATGCCCCCAATGAATTCCTGGGTGCGAAGCCCTGTGAATATCGTTATTTTTTTTAAAGTGTCCTAAAATCTGATCTTTAAAAGATATGATCAAATACTAAAAGTACATACATGTATTGTTTGATATTGAAGTGTACACAAGATAAAACACAGACTTGCTGATATACTGAAAGTAACACTTCCTGCTCGCAGATCACGATTGTTTTTCACTTCCGTCCTGGTTCAGACCGCTGTCAATAAGAACTCGTCAGTGAGAATATGTATTCCGTGTGTTCAATGTTTTTTTCGGCCTCCTTGCGGTTTCAGATTATGCTGTGCATACGGTATGTTACGATACATATTTTTCAAAATTCTTTTACCTGGAAGGCGACACAGGACCGGAAAACCAGAAGAAGAACTGAAGAGGGCATCAGAACCGCGACACCGACAAGGGGAGGTTACATGAGACGTGGCGTGGGATGACAGGAAGGTGTGCAGTCCATTGAAGACTAATTGCACTGAAAAGAGGTCGGTGCTGGCACGTATGCATACGAATGGTAGAAAGAAAGCAAGCAAGCCAGACGATTGAGCGTAGGATACTCGTGAGATAAAAGGCAATAAAGTAAGGGGTCAGCCGTAAACTCGGTTAAATCAGCTTTATTATAAAATAAAAGAGGTGCATCTTACCACCTCGAAAGCAAAAATCGACATGAGGTCGCGATATAATGCAGGCACGGACGCACTAATATCTAAGAGGAAAAACATATAAATTAAATCATTATATGTGTGCAAGAACCATCGAGAATTTTATCTCTCCGTAACACACCATAAGGTATATGATAGTGCGAAGAGACAGCTGTGGACATAATGAAGCTGATTGCCGTCTACTTCAGGATGCGACCGGGAGAATCGGAACTTACGGGTACGACGTACGGCGCCAAGAAGACACTGAAGGATGTTATTTGATTGTTAGCCGAAGGTGCACAGAAATTATGTCGTCCTGTGCCTGTTAGTCCCAATGCGTGACCATGCTGACGAAAGGTGAAAAGCACACAGCTCCGGCAACAAGTACAGGACGGCCAGAAGCGGCGCGCGAGTAAAGGTAGACATCTGCGGCGTGGTCTATCGCTGACGATAAACACACCTGATATGGATCAGGGTGCTCGAGATGAACGCACTCCAGTGTTGAGGTGACGTAATCATGGGGTTTCTGATACTTTGTATGAATTCTGTTTGGAGTAATTTCCTGCCGGGAAAGACTTTCATGTACTTGTAGTCATATGGCTAAATGCTTGCTACATAAGCGAGTCGTGTCCTGGCCAGTCAAGAGCTGAATGATCGTCGACCTTCCTATATAATCAATGAGCTGCGACAATCTAAGGAGTAATCCTTGTATGTGTCGGTCACGATGAAGATACTACTCGAACATGGTCCTAGGGCATACAGCGCTAAGCTCTAGATCATAGCAATACGGTGGGTGCGTGGTAGATCTGTACGTTCGCAGACGCTGTGTCTTAGCTAACATCGATATGCATTGTACTTGTAGAATTAGAACTGAGTCAATAACAAGTTAACTTAACTTTAGAGACTACTAAGGTAGAGAGAGAGGTGTATAAAGGGCTGTCATCTTGTAATGAACGTCCAGTCTTTGATTATTCGGCCTTTAAATTTCGGTTATCGATTACGAGATGCTGTAAGACTGCGAATGAGAGCTCTCATGTATCTAGCACACGCTATAGCACCTGAGAATACTTGAAGTAAGTTTGTTGAGGTAGCGCTACCAGAGGTGATATGGCGTGCTTCTCGCCTTATAGCACGAGATTGGAAACATTAAGCATAAATAGTAGAACTCCTCATTTGAAACCGATTGATTGTGAGTGTAGTGCACTTGATTAATGAAGTAAGAGCACGTGCATGAAAGTAAAACGTTGGTACGAGACATAACGGGGTAGCTGTGATGTCGACCAGGGTTTCTCAAACGCTTACATACAGATTGCTAAGACCGCGTGTCATAACGGAAGTATGAGAGACGGCGCGTGCGCAACCGGCAGATGTACTGTAAGCAATTATGACTGGGCTGGATAGGGGTAGAACGAGCGGGAGAATAAAAGGCATGACATGTCACCACGACGCGGGTCTATAATGCGTAATCTGCCTAATGTCAATAGTCTGTGAAGTCACGGAGTTGGAGTTTAATCAAAATAAGAGATAACTATAAAAATCTCGCTGAACAGGAGACGGGTCACATCCGTCCGGAGTCTAAACTTAACAAGACACCCCCCCGCGCCCACTGCCACGCCTCTCATTCTTCAGTTTGGCAACCCGTTGCCGATTGTTTTAATCTCTTTCAGACTGTTTTAATTCTTCCATGTTAAATTTAGTAGAAGTCGTAGCAATGAATTTTACAGAGTATTGTACTTCATATCAAAAAATATCTATGAACGTCCAATCGCTCTGTCGTCACCATGACTTTTATTAAGTCATAATTCAGAGCCGTTATAGTGTAAACGATGTGGTGTACACGCAATCATTTTATCTCTGTATTACGTTAAGCGTGGTAGTGTTGGTCCATTGCTGGATTTTTCGCGTCTCTACATGGTCATAACAATCGTGGACGTACTACGGGGGGACACTTGTCCGCTACGAAAACGAACGACAACTTTTGCATCGCATAGAACATCACGTCTGTCTCTATCAGGGAGATGTGGGTCTACTAGGATTCATGCATGGCGTACCGTGAATGTCATGCGTAATCTATCTTCCTATTGTTTAATAATCCGAAGCGATAAGCGGGCAACGAAGAGAGGCCCGGGGTACATTCCTACCTCCAAGGGGAGGAGTGCGTATCCGCTAGCGTGCAATTGCGGAACTTTTGTGGTGAAGTTCAGGTGTTTGGTAGGTATCTAGAAATGCCACTGTCAAATCTCTAAAGTATTTGAAGTGTAATCATATTGAGGATGTAAAAGTTGTAAAACTATTTTACGATGAGTATATTAGCTCTGTTTATACTTTACTCGATATGCTTCTTCATACTATCTTTTACTGTAGGGTATTTTGTCAATACATCGGCCTGTTCTGTTCGGTATTTTTAGATTATACAGGGTTGTATCTGTCTTGATTTCATTTTACTAGTTTTAACTTTCGGTATTTAACTATCAGCTGTATTGCCAGTACAGATAGATGTATTTTATATTTTACAGGTTGTTTTCTGTCGGTATTCCAATTACACGCGCTAGTGGGGTAACTGTCGGGTATTTCATATTACGCCTCGGATGATTTGTGGACTAATAATTCACACAGGCGCTCGTTTCAGCCCAAGATATAGTAAGTATGAGAGACCTGTAATTACTACTAATTTAGTTTTTGTGAGCGAGGAGCACATATAAGAAGAGTCTGGCGGGGCTATTGACTGAAGAAGCTTTATACTGTACAATCAGATCCTAAGACATGATAAGTGGTAGAATATTGTGAGATAACAATGGAGCAACCGTGAGTGTATTTCGTCTAAATCAGTTGAGAGGAGTGCCCGAGTAGATTTCACTTTGATCGTGGTTATGTGCCTCAGCTGATTCATAAACAATGCGAAACAGCAGAGTGACACGCTGTGTTGAAGGAATTATACCGCAAAGTCGTACGCAATACAATGTTTAGTTAGTAGTTAATGTTCGGTAGTGTTCATCCATATAATTACGGTGATTTGCCACAATTATAGCTTCAGTATTTTGTTAGGACTGGAGAACGCCTATAGATGTTCGCAGGAATCCATCCAGCGGGGCGAAACGCTGCGAACAGACACAACGTACTATCACCTTGATGTTTGACAAGTGTTGTGTTTTTAACATTCGAGCTGTACTGTCGATGTTTTAGAGCCAAGACCTTCCCCACCCATCGTGAGACATCCCCCCGGAGGTCTTGATTCCTAAAGTAGCCTAGGGACGCGGGAACATCGTGACTCAGCGTATAGTCGCTCATCGCAGCCCAGTACTAAGTCTGGCACTCATAGAGATATAAGAGAGATACGCCTTAGCTGCGAGTGGCCCGAGAGACGACGTTTCACGGAGGGGCCAGACGATAAAATACTAACTCTTAAATCGGGGCGATCGTATTAATTGAATTAGTTAACTTAAATGCGATAACTAATTTTTGTGCCAGGAAAGGATGTGAGCTGTCGTAGTTTCCGACTAGTAGGATTCATTAGGCATAGGTTATGTCGTCGACATATAATGACTGATTGTGTAGATGTGGTGAGGGCCACGTTATGGTACACGGTTGCCCAGTGGATGGGTGAAGGTTTTGATTCATACTCAAGGAGCTATCGATATGCGTAATGTAACTAACTGTAAAATCTTCGAGCCCGTACTTAAAGGTTTGAGAGTGCTGATTAGCACACGACGCATAGGTTGCCCTCCTGGCTGTGGGTCATTATTACTTCAGGATGTATGCACGCGACACGCCGCGCAATTGTACTGGGTGAAAGTACTAAACGGATCATAGCATCGGTATACGATAGATGTTCACGATGTGGTCCACACTCGCATGCACACGCACACTGTTTGACAGGTTGACGCGCGTTTGGAAGCCGGTACGGAGAAAAATTGGTGATCAAAGATTGGTCCAGTCAAACTGCCGGAACACAAATGTAACATAGAAACGGGGGTAAGTCCTGCCAGTGTAAATTGACCAGGCGCAAAGGCTGAACGGTGGCGATCAAGTGGTGTACTACAGGCTACTAACCTTCTGGACATGATGTATATATCTATATGACACAGTTAGACATTTCTACCTAGATAACGTATTAAGGTGCTTTAAATACAAGGATTACTGTATAGAGAATTAATATCGCGGTCGGGAAAATCGCGCTTTTTCAACGTTTTCGCAAAAAAATGCCAGTCGGTTGAATTCGCTAAAAAGCAAATCTTAATCCTGAACCTGATTTGATTATAAGTATTAAAAATTATTCATGGAATGTTAAATTCGCTGGAATTTTGTTTTCAGCGATATAGCGAAAATTAACAGACCGCGAGTTAATTCCCGCATATAGTATTTTTAATCCCCATAACATTGGGAAAGATCTATCATATGACTTAAGTCGAAAGTGTGACCCGCCCATGGTGTGACAGGTGGGCGTGGTCAAAAGAAACTTCTGAAGTTCATCAACTAGGTAACGTATTTCCACTGATTATTCTAAGATCTGAATATCGGGTTTAACATCTTATTCCCCACTCGACATCGATATTACTTTCAGAACCTGACGATTTAATGACGTTGTTTGCTCCACAAAAGCAAGTACCTTCATACTCCTGAACGACTACCTAGCGGATGGAGGTGGGGTTTTCCTCGTTTTGTTTTTCTCATTGGGACAACGCAGACTAGCTCTTCAATCCTGCGTAAGCGTAGGAAACATGCTTATCGTGATAAATTTTTCAATCACATCGGCCGGGATCGAATGCTTACCACCCTTCTAGTTCCTGAATCTATCTCTGGCGTTCCAGCACATCGGCAACTTGGAATATTCGTACCTCATACTAACCAGGGCTGTTGGCGTAAAGAGCCATGAGAAGATGGTCGGTGGTTACTGTGTTGACCTACATCTTTGCTTGATCAACATTTAAAACTTCATGTCTAAAACTGGTTTTTTTTTCTTTCAAAAACAGGTTCGCTCAATTGAAGTGTAAAGTCAACAAATATTATTGATTTAATACCACTTTTAAGAACTATTGCAGAACTATTTAAGCAAGCGTGTGGTTTTTGCCAAGCGGTAAACAGGACGGTGAAGAGAATCAACAAATGTAAGGCCGGATATGCTCATCAAGGTACTATCATACGCCGAGGTTGATGTGGGGTTCCGGAATAGCCGAGGTTGGCCAAATGGCGTGTCCAGGTATTCGTTCTGTACCCGCTTTAGTTTTGTGGTTCTGTTATGGGATCGAGATTATAGACGTAAAGTAATTTCAAGATTAATGATTCGTGTCACATAGGTAGCGAAACGAGACAGCCAATTTAGGAAAATAAACACGTGAATGGGTGTCCTGCTTGCGTCGTCTTGGATCACTCTATTACAATGTACTAGTTTTTAATCTCTTGATTGTAAATTAATTTGTGTTATATCATTTACTGTCTTTGTGAAGCATCGCTTTTCATGGCTAATTGAAATATAAGGCTGTTACGAATTGTTTAAATTGGTGTCTAATGATTTCATAAGTACTGTAAAGGTATATTGACAACTATTCAAGAATCAGGACCACAGACGAGCGCGGTACGTTCAGTCGTTTGTAAGGATCCGTAGCGAATACTATCATTCCGGATCCATATTGGCCCGCAAATAGTCTTTATATGGTACTTTGGTTTGTAACTTAAAACTATCATTGAGATAAGTAAGGGTAATGTTTGTTTTGCTACTTAAACTGTAACTCTCTGTCATTTGTTACTTTTAAATCCGGCATTGGCAATTGAGATAGCCGGTCAATATCATCGCGAGCATGTGCAAGCAAGGAAAACAATTCGGCAGTGCTATCCGTCTTAGTACACGTGTCTAGTCTATATACAGTAATCCGATAATCCTATCGATATCATATTAGAGGATTTCAATGTTTTTTTGGTTGTGGATAGAGAATTTATTTATAACGAGTGAGACAGGTATTTTTTGATATTTTCGACGAGTGGAGCACGAGTGAAAATAAAAAATCCTGGTCCCAAATGAAATAAATTCTCTATCTAACAATAAAAACATTGATTTTTTATTATTACATTTTGTTCATTTTTTACGCTGTTCCCAGTCCTCAGCCCCTGTTCATATTCATAAACTCTGAATAGCCCAATTTTTATAGAAATTTGCTACGCAGGGAATCGCACTGAAAAATAACAAATTCTATCAACGGATAATTCAATATTTCAACTGCTGAAAATGTAATAATTTATTTATATCCTTTTCTATTGATATCTGACAATGAAAAATATAATGGTTATATGAAAATCTTTTTCGTACTTTCACTGTTTTAGGAATAAGAGACCCTGATTCAGCCAGTCAGCACATTTGGAGTGGAACAGACCAGATTCCCGGGACTGGAGAGATTCTAACCAGTACCTCCGTATCATATGACTCTATCAGAACCTCCGTATCATATGATCTGACAGTACTATCCGTATCAATATGATCTAACAGAACCCCTATCATATGACCTAAACACGTAGCCTCCGTATCGATTGATCTAACAGTACCTCCTCTCTTTGACTGACAGTACTCCGTATCAAATGCTTAAGTACTCCGTAGCTCAACGATCATTATGCACGATCGCGGTGACTTCTAATGAGCGCAGAAGGGTGTATCCTGCTCGAGTGCGTTGGATCGTGTCTGGAAGTAATCTTATGGAGTATTATAATGTCGAGCAAGTTAGTAAGATGAGCCGAGTATGATATGGAACTAACTAAAATCACTGGCAAGAAAGATAACATAAAACAAAACGAAGAGCCGATCTGTTAGCTAAATAGGCTGATAACGCCTATTGTAAAATGAAGATCCATATACTCATATTCACGATGACGTATATGAATGTTTCAGAAAAAGAAATAGAAAAGCCGGTTCTATCATTCAGATCGCATCCTTGTGCTGTCACCCTTGCGCCACGAGTAATATTGTCATTGGTGAGGTATGTTAATATCACAGGCGCTTGACGTTTTGTGAATATTCATACTATCAAAATTTACTATCGTTCCGAACCAAATAATTGGATTTTTTAACAATTAAATCATCCAAAGCAAACTTGAGTGTTCTGAGGTATAGTACGGTTAGGAGCAGTTTATGCCCAAGTACAACACAACGCATCCAACAAGAGTCCACCAGATGTCGGAAAAGTGCACTGTATATGTGCGCAGAGGACCGGCAGCGGGACGATGGCAGACTAAAGTTCTATGCACTGACGTCGTTTGTTTTTTAACGTCGGATAGTCTAGTGTTGACGTCGGGATACGCGTATATCTAAGAGGCTGACGGCGTACATGCGACACGGTCTGCTGTAGATCGAGAACGTAGCGTAGCGCGTTTTTTATTATGCTCTGCTAAGAGCACAATTTATTCCCCTGTGTAGATGTTACGTAAAAACCTCGCCGAGCACATATATAAATTCAGATGAAAGTTTTGGTGAATGATGACGTTTTATTATCGAAATTCTAAGAAGTTCTCGTTTGTCTGGACACCCTCGTACTACGGGGGAGCAGTCTCAATAGATCTTTGTTAACATATATTGAGTCTGTCACACTAGTATAATCTAGAGCTGACTAATTTACGGAACATATGTCATAGACAGGATGAACTTTAATCAACTTACACACACGACTCGGCACATGTTAGTAGCTCCGGGACAATAGAGTAACAATAAGTCAGTCAAGCTGCAATCAAACATCCAAATAACTAGACCTGTGAAACCCATCACTGAAAGTAAGAAAAAAAAAAAATTAAAAATAATAGAGAATAGAATAAGATACAGTCGGATCCTGAAGTCAGACACCGCAGCCTAGGCAGCAACGGAGGCACATATAGAAGCGGCACAGCAAGCTAAAGAATAGACGGCGCTCTCAAAGAGGGCGGTCGATTCCACGCTTCAGCGGACGCCGTTAATTCGAGGCCGGTCCTGGACCAGCTGGGGAACTCATACCCCTCGCCATAGTCGTCGTACACCCTCCATTGGAAATTCTGGTTACGGCCACGCTCCCAAAGAGCCGCGTAATCAAGAACAGATTGTGATGGTGGATACTGATCTTTCATGAGGACGAAAGGTCGTGCTAACGTTCTCCCCAATTCACTTGTTTACCGTGATACGAATACTTTTGTTTATCGTTGGACAATATTCGATGATTCATGGACTGACAAGTAACTAGTCAGACTAGAAGGAAAGTATGCCCTGTCACCGCTCCCATCTTGGACGCAGACATGTATGTAGACTACGACATGGAAATTTCGATCAACTGAAGCTTAGATGAGAACACGCATTCGGATGAGTAAATCCCTTCGCCTCGACACTACTGAAGGGAGGAGAGCGTCAGAGAAGAAGAACCTCAACTGCTCTCGAACTCCGCATCTAGCGGCATTGAAAGAAATGAAAAACTGTGAAACAGTTACAGTGTCGTGTGTGGAGGGAAAGGGGGGAAGGGTTCATTATTTTCACTATTTCTACCACGCAGGAGAATACGAGGATACGACCTAAGTGATGCTTAGCAGAAATAAATCAAACAATTTTGTGGGGAAAAGGGGGGGGGTGTAATCCTGGATTGCATAGGGCCGGCCGGCGCCCCCGTAACCGGTATTTCAATGGAGGGGTGTACAGCTATGGCGGGGGGTATGAGTTCCCAGCTGGTCCACGGACCGGCCATAAGTAAGGGGATCCAGGGGACGCAAGCCCCGTAAGCCGGAGTATAATCGTAGCGTTCCGCTTTTGGCACGCTCACTCTCTATAGCGCATCATCTATCAGTAGGATGAGCTATCGAACTTAGCCGATGAATGGTAGGGTCGGAGGTGTTGTAGTCCCAGTGTCCACATACTCTCTTGCATAATATATTTTTAGTTAATAATACCAATAGAATTTTTTTATTTTTTGTTATTTGGTTATTGCGAGATTGTGTTAGGGTGTTCATAGTCATAGTGGATGTGTGGGATAGGTGGTAATAGCATCAAATAGGGAATCTGGAAACAAGCTAATACGTAGTGGGGGGCTCTCACACCTAGAATCGATATATTGTCGGAGAAAAGTAGGTGTAAAACTCATAGACCTCCCCGTGCTGGAGGGGTTTGTCCCTAAGAAAACACGAGAACTTTTTAGATAATTCTATAATATACTGTCACCACCAACTTAACTAAATTTCGTCAAAAATGTTTAGTGGATGGTATATCGTAATTTTCAACAAAAAATAAATATTATAAATCAGGTATTTGGTACACAACAAAGTATTGAAAACGGCATTTAACCCTTATCGGCTGCCACGGTAAAGTCGATAGTGCCGCGTTACGTTAACGGCCGCCCGATCGTACAAACTAACGTAACGTTAAAACAATACGACGTCATTGCTGTAGATGTAGTCTGCCATATCAGTGACGCGGGGTACTTATCGCACTTGCATTCAGTGCGGGATTCAGTGTGGGTTGGGAAATGTCTGAAAAACCTCATTTCTACTCAAACACTTCAAATGGCTTTGAATATATTTAACTGAATAAAATCATTATTTGTCTTAACGGGAAGATATACATTTTTTTTAGATATAATATGCGAAAAACGTCCCAAGCGGCCTGTATATTACATACAGAAACTTAACATATTGTAGGTCGGAGTCCCATGCAAAATAATAGTAAATAATCAATTTTTTTTTAAATCATTTTACCATTCTGAATGTTAATGAGGATGAATACATTTTACCATGGTTCTATTTATACAAAATTAAATAAATGTTTTTTTTGTGCAACTGCTTGCGTTTTATTTCCATGATAAAACGGACTACTATTTTTAAAATTTCATTCTAAAAATAACAATGAAATGTATGCGTTCTCGATCAGTATGATACGGAGGCTGTTAGATTCGATATGATAGCGGAGTAACTGTTAGAGTCATGATACGGAGGTACTGTCGTCAAATGACCGAGGTACTGTTAAGTCATATGTACGGAGGTTACTGTAGGAGTCATATGAAACGGAGGTTCTGTTAGAGTCATTATGATACGGGGGGAAGCTGGTATAAGTCTCGACTACATAGATCTGCGCGATTATAGCTAGAGCGATCCATCGATAAGGCGGGAGGTACGGTTAGACTATGCTGGGAGCCAGAGCGACCGGAACTTCACTCATCCACAAATCTACTGGGCAGCGTGACAGTGAGGGTGTGTTATGTAGATTAACAACTAATCACCGTCATGCGAAAAAGTAACAGAACGAAGATTTCGTACTCGATAATACTAAGTCTGAATATGTTTCATATGCACACGAAGATTGAGCTATCCAAAATAGAGTATCGTTGAATACTTGATATTAATTCACAACATTTTTCCAGCAGTGGAACCAGAGGGGCCAGTTCAAACCTCACCGTTAGATGGGATAGATTGTAGACTTGTCGTCTACGCCACATTCTAATAAATAGAGCTGTCGAGAGTATAGTTATTTAAGGTTATTGTATGGCAGCGGCGTGAGACGGGAGCACAGCTAAAAATGAACAATGTAATGAATAAAAATTCATGTTTTATTGTTAGATAGAGAATTTAATTTACTTGTGAGCACAGGATTTTCATTTATATTCCTTTTCTATTGATATCTGACAATGAAAAATAATAATGGATATTATGAAATCTTTTTCGTACTTTCACTGTTTTAGGAATAAGAGACCCTGATCACCAGTATGCACATTTGGGAGTGGACAGACCAGATTCCCGGGACTGGAGAGATTCTAACCAGTACCTCCGTATCATATGACTCT
>CAJDSM010070529.1:1196-18561 GCA_903981925.1 Ostrea lurida
GGAGAGTTAGTATTGAGTTTTCTTAGTCTCATTTGTATATATTCATCAAGATGGCTGATTGACGGTCGTAAGCACTATATAGAGCGCTAGAGCTAAGGGGATGTTCAGATGTTCTGATATGTATATCATTCAAGGCTGTCTCGCCCCATTATTGTGGGTAAGTATGCCTAGTTGTTATATGAATTTACCTGTTGCAGCTATGACGTCCTCCATGCCATTATCGCTAAAGGCCCAATTAAAACAGTTTAAACCCATACACGGCTCTGTGGTTACTGTTCGTTAGTCCCTTATAGTTTGACCTATTGGGTTACAAATGGTACTCCCTCAGATTTTATAACAGACGGCATAACTGCCCGCTATGAGGAGATTCCAGTGATTCGGAATGTATCTTCTCTCATGCTTATGAAGTATTAGAAGCTAAAGAAATTTTAATTAAAGTGGCGAGTATTTAAAGTATGAGCATCTTTTCTTTACTTTCTCCTAGTATATCCGGCTTTTGAACCACTTTAAGTGTTATACATATATAATAGACATTAACCTGATTGAGGGTGTTGTCCAGAATCAGTGACCCTTCAGTGTGTTCTAATCTCAATTGTCATAAATTGTTCCCAGACTTGAACTTCCATCTGACATGAAGTAGTGACTAATGCAACTGGGGATAAGTTTTTGTATTTCAGATTTTAGCGAGCTTGCATGTTCGCACGACATCTTATTCAAAAGATCTTAGTATGTTTCACGACAAGTAGGAATAAAAAACAGTTGGAGAGTGCGCAGCGAGCCGGGTAAGTCTGCGAAGCCGTCTTGGTCCTCGCAAACTCGCGAGCTCTAATGCTGAAATGCGAAGCGTAAGGAAGTTGAATTTAATAGATTCGCAAACCTTATAACCACGAATTCTTTGGTGTGCACAAAATACACAATCAAGCAAGTTTTCCTCTTCCGCCAAATAATGGCTGCTACACTTTTTAGTTAGGCGTTATGGGTGTGGGGATTTTCACCACCGTCGAGGAGATCCTTTTGTCTGCACTCACCATGACTCAAGTCTAGTGAATGACCAGGTTCATAACAAGGACAATAAAAATAATAACTCCTCGTATGCACGACAGCAATATTATTTTTCACTTTTTCCATTTAATGACTGTATTTTCCTCTGCGGTTAATCCTCAAGAAATAAAAACCACCAAAGCCATATTTCATATAACAAAACTGGAGGGTCACTTTGGAGAGCCTTCGCTAGATACCACTTGGTACATTGACTCTGATAATTATGAAGTATGAAAGTAACGAGGCGTCGAGCACTAATATGAAATCAAACTCCGAGAGAGGCACTCGCATTAGCATTTCCTACCACACATTCTTCGGAAGATATTTGTTTATTACACTAAACCCGTGCGAAGTCCGCGAGATGTATGAGTGTAACATTTTTATTGAAGAAGAGTTGGATTTATAATGCTCACTAACTAGAGTCTCACTTGCATCCGATTGGTATATTAGAGATTGTCGCCCCTCTTGATTCATGAGCTCAATCAGTGCTAGAATGATTAGGCTTTTGCAATTGTAAGACTCTCAAGACATTATCGTGTCACAGACACACATAATGTTCAGTGTACAACTCATGTCTAGCATCTATATTTCATGGCCGATATCACAGTAACAAGGGGTAGGCCCTTGAGATGAGATATAATTGCCGAACAGTGTTGGGGGATCTCATTTACTGGAGGGTTTATGGGTTTTTTTTTTCCTCTGGCGGCATCTCTAAATCAGAAAGAGCAATGAACGAAAAGTTTTCCGGAAATTTTCTTTATTTAAACAGAAATAGTTGGATTCCATCGGTAATAGTGGATAGTGGATAACGGGAGAGATTTTCGACCGATAAGATTTAGAATTGATTATTCTTATATTCTAACACGAGTTGTGGGGCCTGGGGGGGCGCTAGGAATAGCTAGCCTTATATGCTATACAGGAAATCTTCTCACACTATTACATGAAAATATATCTAAACGAGACTTACTTCCTGTGTTATATATATTGTGAGGTACTACATAATCATACGTTATACATTAGTATATCTCTCGCATCATTATACACTGAGTTACAATATAGATTTCCTGAGGTCTCCTCACTTGCATATCTAAGAATTATACAACGAATTCATAATAATTAATTAAATATTGACTGAGCTATGCTTGTGATGTGTAATGACTAGTTAAATAAGGAGATGTGTAACATTTATTGAAAGCTCTCTCCTTGTTCCACTACCAGTCTCCCATATTCACACTGTATTGGCTATTAAGTAACCTCAAGGACGAGTCAAGTGTCCGAAGTGAGAGAGAGTACTATCATATGGAGAAGGTCAACCGCTAGGATTTTATAGACACGTAAAAGATCTCATATTCGAAACGACAGAAATTATAAAACAGGTCAAAGTCTCAATATACACACACAATGATAAGGTGAAATTAGAAACAATCAAACTGAACTATCCTCCAGAAATCCTAAATTATAACAATGCAAAGAAGGTAGGAGTATGAATCTAACTATAAGGAGGAGATTTGTCTCAGGAATCACGGAGCCAACGGTCTCGGTATAAACCCACGTCCATCTCAGCTTGCCCGTCAACTGACCAGTCCTACTAACACAACAAAGTTAATGTTGCAGGTTATAACAAATCTCGTGTAAAGTAATAATTTCGCAATTCTACGGTCGCTATAATGACCCTTGTTTGCGATTACAATTATCACTAAATTCATATGTTGACTGAGATTTGTTTCAAACGCCTTTGTAGACTGTCATTTTCATACTAGAATTTTGACGACTGGGTATTTCCCGTTTACTTTGTTTCGACTACCAGGCTCCGGCGGTGTGGAAACGGTCAGCAGAGAATCTTAACTCCTCCATGGCACCTGATCCTGCTTCCGCTTTCGTCGAAGGTCCGTGTGCCTACACTCGAGTTTTGTATGTGTTTTTTTTTCGGACTATGATTACGTTTTGATACTTTGTTCACTTCGTCTTTATATCAAATATGGCTACTAGTATGGTCCGAAATCTTACCTTGCCTCTACTGGCACAATGCCAAGCTCAAGCCGCCAGATTGACGGCAAATGGCGCAAGGATTTAATCGCAAAAGGTTTAATGCATTCCTCAAATCTGAAGGGGGTCTCGTCATAAGAACACCCAACTATCAACATTTGTTCCAAAAACCTGTTTTTACGGATGATGTACCCTTTTAAAACGCAACTGGCAATTCAGTTTTTCTTATACAGTCTGCAAGGGGGGCTGGAACCTTTTAGGGCAAAGCAAAACAGCATCCAACTATTCCCCAGATGATGTGGCTGCTAGATCAATTTTAACATTGAGTGATAATCTTTCCCCACTGTTTATTTCCATTCATCCATAATAATTTTGCCATTATCTAATATAGGTCTCCAACATAGGTGTGGTGGGTAAATACGTACATATCGTAACTACTGTCGTCGTCATGATAGTCATACGCTTGGTGGCGGGTGAACTTGTATAGACAAGTTCATAATTGTCGGATTCGGATTACCACGAATGAACTGAGTTCTATCTATGTTGCTCAAACTCTGGTTATTCATTCTCAGTACTGGGGAGGATTTTAGGGTACCTCAGCGGTAACTGAGGGACCAGCTTGACCCTTGCGTTCAAGGCAATTTTGGGGCCTAACCCCTGGGTGTCATCCCCAGGTTGTGGTTTTTTACCAGGAGAGGCAGTATAGAGTTAGGGCCCGAGTCAGAACTTGAACTCGTCTTCTTGTGTGGCACTCACTCTTGTCGGTGGTTCCGAGAGGTGTGTTCCCACCACAGTTACCTGTGGGGGCGCTATCGCGCCAGGTTCTAAGGGAGGTCATCCCGGTAGGCAGATAGTGTTTCCCTGGGTTCCGCCGGTATATTGATATTGTTGTATAAATAGATTGCGACAAGCACCCGCCATTAAATGTAATTATTTTGTTACTTTAATAAAGTTTATTGTAAATGCTTTCTTTGGTTTATTGGGTGATGAAGGATAAGTTTAATTTACACAAAATGAAAAAAAAAATATTTAACAATAAAAAAAAGTATAATTGGTGCCATAGTTTTAATTTCCTTATGTGTATGTGAAAATAGTCAAATGTTTCCTGAAAATCGAAACATGAAAGAGCACTTCATAGATATTAAACGGAAATTTAGTTCGTGTTCAAACTTAGGTCAATGAAGAAATATATTTCAATGCTTGCTTCTTTCATGGGGTGTGTGTCAGCAATGGCCAGTGAGCACGGGTATGAATTTTAATATTCTAGTATTTAACGTTCATCTTCAAAATTTGTTATTAAATTTGAATTATTTTCAGTCAACATAGGTCTAACTGTTATGCAGGATATGTCTGGAGGGAAGAAAAAGCCATTTGCGAGAGTAAGTCACTGAAATAGATTTCATTTTACTTAAACAATAAAATACTTTCTATGTTGGTATATTGGGTGATGAGGAAAACTAGCATTGCAGAAAAAATTATAACCCGCGACGCGATAGCGGGTTATGATAATTATTTCTGCAATGCTAGTTTCCTTCATCGCCCAATAAACCAACAAAGAAAACATTTTGTTTATATTTATATTTCCGTGCATTTTCTAAACATATAAACCAGATTTAAGTACTAAAATATCATAATGTTGATCATTTCGTTACTATAAACGGAGCAGCCAATTCAACCTTGGAATCGCTCCATATTTGGTAATGACCATGCGGACAAGTGACACTACACAACCGGATCTAACTAGTTTGCAACTTACATGTATTTATTGGATGATAAACGCAATGTCAATTTCAAAAGAAATATAAGAGAAAAGATTCAGTGAATGTAAATATTTATTGTTGACATTATAATCTACCGATATTTCTTTCGGAAATTGTAGAATGTCCAATTGGTTTCCAAAACATAGATTGTGCTGAAAAATGCGAGTACCCAAGCTTTGGAGAAGAATGTCAAGAGAAATGCGCATGTAGCAAACGTTTTTGTGATTTCAAACTTGGATGCCGAAAGCAGAGAAGTAATATTTCAATCTTTACTTCTTTCTCATGAATTTTTCAAAATGTTATGTAAAATTTACCAGGTTATTGAATTTTATTTGTTTTTCCTTGATAGCGACCAGACATTTTCAATATACGTCTACATCCAGTTTTAGTTCAGGTGTCAAAGACGATATCACACCTTCAACCATCAAGATACGATCGACCACCGCATCACCAACAGGAGCTGATTTCATTTTATACGGCATATTTATCCTTGTCGGTATTCTTGTCGTCTTACTTTGTATATTCGTCACTGCCTATCTCTACAAGCTGTGTAGTCGAAAAAGATCCATCTCTGTTGGATATGGAACAGCCACATCCACTATTGTTAAAAGTTACAAAGGATTTAGAACTCAATCCAGAAAGGAGGGTGCTGTTATTTCTGAAAGTGAACATTTGTCATCTGATACTCTTTATTTAGATCCAATCTCCAGAGAAACGACGCGTCATAGTTTTGCAGGACACCAATCGTCTTCAAATGTGAACAATGTATATTCAGAGGTGATCGAAAATGACTATGAGAACGAAACAGGTTTTTCTGCCGATTGTGCTTCCCAGCCTGTTTGCATGGAAGTCATTGACTGAATATCTTACCAAAAACCAGGAGGTCTATACACATGTTACACAGAATAGAAAAAAAAAACAAAAACAAAAACTAACCTTATTATTAAACATTCGAATCCTATCACCAGCAGTACTTTCTAAGGTGGCCCACTAGACCAAGGCTTTTACTCTTAGATTTATTTTATGATCGCTGGGTCGAGGACTCTACTGTGGAACTGTTAGTTCCCTGAGGGTCTCTAATCGCCCAGTACCTTGTATAACTCTGTTACTAGTTTGAAAATAAGATTATATAATGATATATATTATATATAATTATATATATATATATATATATATATATATATTGCATGTGGTAAAATAGTATTATTTATTTTAAAATTAAGGTTACTCCTTATATGATTGGCTCTGATGTCCTGAGGTATTTGGCATCCAATCATTTGGCCACTACATGTTTAACTCTTTAAATTTTAATTCGAGTTTGGAGGATCTTCAATATTCTTGGTCATGAGATCACTATGAATGAAGACATAATTTATCGAAATGCGCCATCTGGGTCAAATTGGTGCACTGTAATAAATTTATAAATCAATGAACACAAGACGTCACAAGATGTGGCCATTTAAATGTCAAATGCTCTTATGAAGATCGTTATTTTAATCAAACATTGTTGGTTATACATCAATATCGCTCAGTTAAGTTAAGCGCATTGTAACTGTTTAAACCGCCAGGTATCTGTGTTAAATCTCCAGAAACTTTGTTCCATATGTTACTGAACCGTTCTCACACAAAATCTTATTTTTCGCATTCAAAAATTCTCTATACTCTTCTACCTTTTAGCTCGCCGGGACGAATGTCCGGAGAGCTATTGTCATGACCCCAGTGTCGGCGTCAGCGTCGACAAAAACTATTAACCAGCACGTTATATCTTTTGAACCAAGGAGGACAGAGCTTGTGATATTTCACATTATAGCGTGCCCTCAGGATTGAGCCTTGTTTGGTACCACAAACTTTGACCTAGTGACCTTGACTTGGACTTTGATCCTACTTTCAAAAACTTTAACCTGGGCTATATCTTTTGAACTAGAATGGGAATAGGGCTTTGATATTTCATGTATGGATGCCTCATGTTGAGACCTTTGTTTTGTACCAAAACTTTTGACCTAAGTGACCTTGACCTTGGACTTTGACCTACTTTTCAAAAAACTTTAACCTGGGCTATATCTTTAAACTAAAGGGAATAGGGCTTTTGATATTTCATGTATAGATGCCTCAATGATGAGACCTTTGTTTTGAATCAAAGACTTTTCGACTTAGTGACTTGGACCTGGACTTTGATCTACTTTTAAAAAACTTTAAACAGGACTGTATCTTTTGAACCAAGGGGAAGAAAGGCTTTGATATTTCATGTATAGATGCCTCATGGTGAGCCTTTGTTTTGGTACCATGACTTTTGACTTAGTGACCTTGACTTCTGGACTTTGAACTACTTTTAAAAACTTTACCTGGGCATATATCTTTTGAAAGCAAAGGAATAGGGCTTTGATATTCAGTATAAATGCGTCTCATGATGCGATCTTTATTTTGGTACTAAACTTCGACCTAGTGACCTTGGACTTTGACCTACATTTCAAAAAACTCTTACTTGAGGCTATATATCATTTGAACTAATGGGATTAGAGCTTAATGATTCACATATAGATGCCTCATTATCAGACTTTTTTTTGAATACCACCGACTTTTTGAACGCTAGTGACCTTGACCTTACACGTTTACTTTTAATTTAAAAATCTTTAACTAGGGTTATATCTTTCGAACCAAGGATGAGAAGGGTTTTGATTTAAGTTAACACAATTTAAAATGCCTCATGAAGAACCCTTTGTTTTGGTACGAAGACGTTTGACCTAGCGAATTGGCATAATAGATTATTGACTTACTTTTCAAACACTTTGATATGGGTAATATTTTTCAAATGAAGAGGATGGGCTTTGGCATTTCACATATAGATGCTCTCAATATTTTTGACCTAGTTATTCAAAAATTCAAACCTGGAGCTTTATCTTTTGAACAAAGAGGGATATCTTGAGGGCTTTGATATTTCTAAAACAATTGTATCTTTTCAAGACATTTCATTCACTACCAGAGCTATTGACCTTGGATTTGGACTTTACCTAAAGGGGGAATAGGTTAGATAGTCATGCTGCCCGGCGAGCTATGTTGTCTTCTGACAACTCTTGTTGACATGTATACTTATATAAAATGGTGAAGTAAACAATGTGTTAAACGTAATCACAGTCACAAAAACATATACAAAGTCGAGCGTAGAGCAAATATTTTATAACCAAATCATTTCGCATTATTTTGAGAAATTTTCCCCAGATGTAATGGGCAGCATCACTGTTTGTTTTCTTCACCTTTGCATTGTCTTCACGTTAAAAAATCTGATTTTCAGAAACACATTTTTATTCATAAACTAGGAAAATCGTTCTGGTGAGGAAAATACGAAAATAGAAGGTCAATAGGTTTACGGAAATATGCCTTTGTGCAATTCCGAAAATGATAACGAACAGTGATCAATCTCATAAATGGTGCCACTTCAAGCCCTTGCTTTATTTCATGTGGTGTCCAACAGGGCAGTGTTTGAGCCTCTGTTATTTTTTTTTTCATATTCCAAATGATATGTCATTGAGTATTGACCATTACTGTAGTTAGTTTTATGTACAGTGCTATCCTCTTTTCTCATGCAGGTACAAATTCTTTATCAAATATTTAAGAAACTTGGTAATGTACTTAAATCTTCTTCCGACATGTTAGTTGGCAACATTGTATATTATATTGTTTAAAAATATTGTTTATCTGAAATTTCTTTATTTTTTAGAACAAAAAGCAAACTTTATTATGGTCATCCCTTCTTCTCTGTCATTTAGATTATTCATGCACTGAAACGTAAATTACAAATTTATCTCCAATGCATTCAGCTAATTTCAGTGTGTTTGATACTCTAAATATGCTAAATATGGACAGACGAATGAATCAACTCAGACTGAACCATGTTTTTTTTAAATTCAAAATAACAAAACCCCTGTGTTTCTTATGACAAATTTTACATCTATATGTGATCATTATTGTAACACCGGATCTGAAAATAGACAACTTTTACCATCATTCAAACTCTGACAAGATCATACGCTTTGTCGCTATTCTATTAAAGACTGGAATGAACTGCCAACCAACATCAAGCAGCTACAAAATAACGGAATTTTTAAACACTCGGTTAAGAAACATACAAAAAGGCGAAGTTAACATTTAACATTGGTGGCAACGCAATCACAATTCCAAAAAAACATTAACAAATCGATTTGTTAGGGCAAACACGACCTCCGACAAAGCGAAGTAGGATCAGGTGCCATGGAGGACTAAGCATCCCTGCTGACCGGTTCACACCCCGCCGTGGAGCCCTTATCGAAATACCAAAGCAAACGGGATCCACCCGCAGTCAAAATCTAGTAGGTTTAGAATCGAACAGTTAAACAAAGGGATGAAACAAACATCAGTCAACATATGACTTATATCAAGTGCATAAATTTGTAATGCGCAACACAAGGTCCTTATAGCCGAACCGTAGAATCCTTGGCGAAATGATGAACTTTAAACGAGATTCCGATTTATACAACCCTGTAGCATTAACTTTTTACCCGTTAAGTAGTTGGCCTCGCTTTAAAAAGTCCCACAACGCCATAGCATGGGTGGCTCTTTGCCGTATGTGTTCGCCACCACATCAGAGACGATTGAGAATATTTTATTCACCATACGTCAAAAGTTCTTTTGACTTAGGGTACGCCTTGGGATGCCTTCTAGAGATACAATTACTTTACTATAGAAAAAATTCCCGATAAGTAATAGTGAATCCCAGATATGCTCCTGTTCAAAGGTCAAAGGTCAACCTCAAACAGGTTTAAATATAGTCAGTGGATAAAACTCGTTTTGGTAGTTCCCATAAGTTCACGGCATCATGTCTCAATTAAACTTTTATGCCAACCCGTCAAATGCTTGATAGTTAAAATAATCGCAAATTATGAATAGCCCCAAGTATGTCAATTTTATTTTGTTAAGGTACGGTCCAGGGTACGTCTGTTGGTTTGGTCATGTACTTCTCCAATTTCGTACCTGTCCCGAAGAAGGAGGAAGTTTTCCACGGTTGGTATTTAGCGAAATGGACAGTAAGTGTGTTGAAAAAGTGTATGGATTGTGTAAAGATTGGGGGAGGTACTAATCATCTAATATACCTACTATGTTAAGGTTTTTCCGACATAATCGGACACGCACGCCGGTTTTTTTTGTTTCGTTAATCACCCACGTGAAAACAAACTTGTCTCTCTGTAACAATTTCTGCGATCTTCATATTGAATAGCTTTTAGAATAAGGTCTTGCCAAGGTAACACTTTTAAAGAACGGAGGAGAATAGATCTGTTCAAATTTGCGTTGTATTGAAGGAATCCAGAGGTCAGGGCGTGTTCTTTTGTTTATGTTAAAATGAGCGAAACGTAACGTCTTGTTGTTAGAAATGATAACTTGGCCTCATAGTGGTTTATCAAGAATATGTTATCCCAACCTACCGTTTTGCAGGTCGTTGTATTTTTCTATAATTTGATACGGGGCCTCATTTCTATATAAGTACCGCACTCCACATTGGCTTGTAGGAGAGCATTCATGCAGAAGCATGTATATTAGCTTTGCAGCTTAATGAAACCTCTACTGACAAATTTTTTAAGGATTTCCCCCCTGTTGCTTGATACTATTACCCTTACCAAAACAGAACCACACCGCAATATTCATGTTAAAAAACAACTGCAATGATCAACGATTATATACGATTATCAATTTCTCGTTTTTGGCTAGATTGCTAGTTGGTTTCATTTATAATCAGCACAAATAAATTCTCCAATTTTGCAGCCCTACCGAAAACAGGATTAAACTATTTGATTGGAAGGATTTTGTGATGGAAACACTGCCCTCCCTAATAAACCCCTCCCCATTTGATTGTATGAAATGTAATAAATTGTAAAAAAATTAAGATGTCGCCTCCCGCAAGGAGAGGGCAACTCCGTATTTATTCTAAGACATTATTAGACCGCATAGACACTTAACCAATTTTTAAATATAACAGACAAAATCCTGTGAATTTGAGATTTCTGGTGTGATAAGAGCGTTGGGGAGGTCAGCCATGGTGGAGCAAAATAACCAGGATAGACATATCGAGGCGTCATAATTGTTGGAGAAGCTATTAGTTTAAAAATTGCGATACGTGTGTGCTTATGACTTCGCCATTCTTTTCTTCCAGATGGGAGAGGTATGTGAGCTATAAACACCAGATTTAATCCAGGATAATTTTTGACAAAGAAAGTAGACCATAGGAGAGACTAAGTTATTTAAGCTGCGCTATAGGGTCGAGGATTGACGAATTGAGGTTTAAAGATCTTTGCTGGTCCTAATTGAGTTTTTATTCGACCAATACCTTAATGGGGCCTCACACATTAGTGTAATAGGTGCTTATAGATCGAGGTTAGATTTCAGATTTCATAGTCGTAGCATATCCTTTGGGTAGACTCATCTTTTGTTGGGAGGAAGAGCTTCAACATATTTTCGAAATTTGAGAGTGCATTATAGGTGTGTAACACCCAAAGTGTATGCTGTATCCGACCTTTGTTATTTGAAATTGCAAAGAGTATGGCTATGATCCTTTGAGAACTGGTTGGTTTGAAGGAGAGAAATATCAAAGTGTGAAACGGACTGCCAAGGATTAGGTCGGTGTGGGCTTGCCGGGTGTGTGACTGTGGTACATGGTTAGCGATATGTTACTGCTTACATAGTGGCCACAGTGAAGGTGTGTTTTTTTAATTGAAAAGTGGTTTACCATGTTACATACACACATAATTATAAGTGTGGGTGGGGGAGTTTAGGTAGATAAAATGTAAACATATTTTGACTTGAAATAAAAAGAGGGTAATCATATGGTGGATACAAATCACTCATATTATGCATTAACAATCTACAAACTGACAATCTCCATAATAGGGTGATTGTTCCGCATATAAGGAAGTATGTAGGGGGAAGTAACAGAAGAATAGAGTTATAGTATTCATTCTATACAAATTTTCAATTTATGATGTAGAGTCCATCAAGATTGGTGGGTTGCGTGGGCGTAGGTGGTAAGTAAAATTTGGTTATGATGGAAAGACGAAGGAACATTTCAGAAGATAGATATACACTTATAGGTGTCGCTGATATGCTTTGATTAGGAACCCTATCAACTCAGCAAGCTCGGGTTTTTGTGAAGGTCGCTGGCGGTAGGGTGTGACTGAGTTAGTCATAAGCCACTTGGGAAGGGAGAGTTGGACTGATTTAATTATATAGTTGGTGGTTTATATTATATTGGTGGCTGTGAATGTGTCAACCGGCTGGGAAGAAGCTATTTTGTGAAAGCTTTCCACCAGAAGTTGGGTTCCCAGATGTTGTGTTAGGCGTGCCCTTTGCTCGACAATTCTGAACGAGCGATCCAAGCAGTTACAATCATTGTAAAAGGACCATAAATTTGATGACATTTTTGTGAGAAAAAGGATTGTTTACAATGTCCATTTTTAGCGTCTGATTCTCAAATAGAAAAAGATGGAACATAATAAAACCCATAATTTTTTCTTTGGTATGTTAATTAAGTGTATGTCGTTGATGTGATTGTTTTTGTTCAAACTATTTAGTACAGTGAGGTGTTTGTACGTATTGCTTATGCACAGCAGATTGGGGAAACTGCGCGTTACCATCCAGATTTTGGTAGCCCTGATGCAAGATTACAGTATGGAGTGGATTGATTATCTCAACTAATAGATATCTGTTACTGGTTAGTTGTTCTTGTGGTGTTTTTGTCCAAATAATAGTTCTACGGGTATAAAGTGCTTGGAGCCTGTGGGTGGTTTCTTCCTGAATGGGGTAAAGAAAAATGTGACATTCGATTAATTTAAATATCACTGTGAAAATATGTTGGTTTTATTTCGCCTTAATATAAGATGCGTTTTGGAAATAGATGGTTTCAAACAGCGAAGATAAGGTTTATTGATAAATAGACAGCGCGGTCATCCTCATCGATTTATTGATGTGGTTATTGTATTGTGTGATATTGAGGGATAATCTAGCTTTCACGTTTCTCTTTACAATGAGTTACAGTGTGTGTTATTTTTCTCTTTACTTGTAGATTGCTCCGGTCCATCTTAATTATTTCGCTGCGGTGACGCTAATTGTAATTTGATCAGTGGGGAATGGCTGATTTGACGTTGGTCCTGCTACAATTGGGGTGTTGAGGTACTTTGTAAAGGGAATAAATTGAAAATTGTGTTTTGGGTAATTGGTTGCGATTGGGGTTCGTATTGGGTGGGGCTATAATAATTGTGTGTGACATAAATAATGCTTTTCGTCTAATGTGATAAAGTGAACTTTGTGGCAGAATATTCAACATAGCTGCAATTGGAGGTTTGCGATCGGGAAGTATTGGCTCTATGCCTTTGTTTTTTGCAAGAATGCGAAAATTCAGATGTTATTTGTGGTTTTGTATGACATGTCTGTCTGGGCGTTGTGATTCCATAGGTGAGATTGCGAAAATTGCTGATTGTCTTGTCCATACCACGCCGAGTCGTGACAGTTGCGGGTCTCCACCAATCCATCTGAGGCTTCACTGTTTTTTGTCTTGTTGTTTGGTTATTTGGTCGAACGCGACAATAAATATCAGCGGGAAAGTATTTGTGCTGGGTGTCACTTTGTGTTGGTTAGTTCTTGAGGCGAATAAAGGTGACAAAAATTGCGTCCAGTGTTTAAAAATTATTCAAGAGCTTGCGATCAGAACGAGGAGGGGGTTGACATGCGGCATTTGATTGTGAAACTGCTTTTAGAATCATCGGGATGTTATCCCGACGATACAATAGTATCCATACTGATGCTCGTGACCGAAATTATTCTTCTACGATAGATTTGCGTGGTTTGTGCCTGTTGTGTACATGGGTGGGTATCTCTAAGAGGAGAAGAGAGGAGTGGATATATATAGAACAAATAAGTATAAATCGGTGTCGTATCATGTTAATATGACTGTATTCATTCACAAAACGAGTTGATAATAGAGACACGTTGATCAAACAGAGAACTGAAAGTTATGTTGTGACGCACACGGGTTCATATTATACGGATCAACACTGCCGATGGAAAGGTACAATATTGACAGGGAGTAGAGTCCATTACTGAATGGTACAATGTTGCCCGAAAGGGTGTACAGGAAAGGTGGAATTGGCATCCCTCGATTGAAGCCAAATGCTCTATCCCGACGGAAGGAGGAAGACACATAATCAAAGCAAATGTTGAACTTAAAGAAATGGAGGTGTACCTCGTGTGCATGTTGGTGTTGTCCGGGTGGCTGTCATAATTCTGTTCACAGGATTCTAGCTAGGAAAAATATAAAAAGACTTAACTTCCCCACTCATGGTTTGACAATAAAAATTTTACTCTTTGCAATTTTTCGGGATTGTGAACATTGGGCAGGACGTGTGGTTAGATTTCCCAGGCCCAAAACTGGAGGAGCGAGAGAATGAGTAGCACATAACGACATGAGTAAAAAAGTACTGCAGGAGAGGAAGATGCCTTGTTGGTCTCATAGAGGGGAGGAAGACCGAAAAGTACGGTTAAATGTAAGCGAAAAGGAGATATTTCGGAAACAAGGGGGCCTTGTAAGTTGGTGTTTACAAGGTGTTGTCCCCATACAAGTCCGGTGGTAGAATACTGGGACCGTTGTCCTGATTTAAACAAACGAAATTATCAGCGGTAAAACAAGGTTTTCATCTTTAGTGTGCATAAGAGGAGAACTGAGGTGTGGTCATGGAAAGATTAAATGTCAGTAATGATCTGTGCTGCTATCGATAGTAATAGTCAGGTTTCCTAGTGTAATAGTTATAATGAAATCAGGTGCTGTTGAGCAAACACGTCTGTTATCAGCGTGGATCCAATCGACGCGTCCTCTAGACCGGCGAACACAAATATAGAATTAATATTAAAGGTATGGCATCTCAGGGTGTTTTTTGCAAATTCTCGTTTGCCAGCGACTACTCTCTGAAAAGAAGAAGGCACCATTAGAGCGAAGGCACCGCGATATTCGTTTCGTATACTTAAAACACCTATGGTGGAAGATATTTTATAGGGGGGCGCTGCACGGAGTATCCAATTTCAAAAACAGGTTGCAAGTCTAATGTGTATTGTGTTATCGGAGTAAGTTACGAGTCTACTGAACTATGCGAATGGCATAACATTTACAGTACCACATACTATACACTGACATAGCGAACAGCAATTTTATTTAATGGGCGAAATCTAACACGGCACCTACAAAAATACATCCACCACTCTATCAGAGATTCTACATGTTTCTTTGGTTGTTTTAATGTAAAAAGAGTTATAATTTGGTTCTTACCATTGATTCAGTGGACTGTGAATAGACTCATGTATCATTTCTTCAATAAAACCACTCTACACACGCCCCTTCGGATGATTAAATCTAATGTGGTAGAAAATGGGGGGAGGCTGAGGAGAGGAGGGCACATGGCGATGCCTACCGCCAACATTTAATCAGACGATAATATCCATCCATCGGCAACCGCAAGTCTTGGACAATTTTTCAATTGAGGTAAACTCACGGTATGAGACACCAGATGACAGATAGGGAATAATTGACCCGCTTTAGCTTGTACGAGAAATCATCCATTTCTGGGCAGTTCCTTACAGTTGGTCACTAAAGGTGCAATGCGGATCAAAGTCGCACAAGGCCATACGAAGGACAGTGTTATTAAAATAAAAACTAAAAAGATCTTTCGTAGTCATGGGGTGGAAGTGTGGGTTAGAGTCGTGTCATATTGGGTGGGAGGACAAAGACGTGGGCCGAATGAAGGGCCACACGCTCAACCTTGTGGAGACAATACACTTTAGCGTGCGATCCTAATCTTGCGATAGGTACTGCTCGCCCGAAGCGAATGTGAAGCGCCAAGGAGCATCACTTACACTTTTCGCATTTATAAGTTACTAAGCCACTATACAAGCGCTGGAGGATGGACCTACAGTGATTTTACCGTCTCGGATCTTCATTCTGACATACACTTCACTCTAGCTCTTCGTCCTAAGAGGTGTGCGAGGATAAATGGTGGATGCACGATCAAAATTTGAAGTAAGGGATAACACAAGGAACAATGGAAAAGTACAGAGATACATCGACTTTCATAAGCTAAAGATTAGGGATAGGTCGTCCGGGGCATAAGGCCCCTGGAGGGGTCGTTTTAGTGGATGGGATTCATCCAGTGATAAGGTACGAATGTTACCCATGTGCGTTACTATTCGTAACTTATACCCGAAATATACAGAGCAGGTAATCTCGTCACCTCAAACTGCGTATGAAACCCCATGAGGACGTACAGGAAAAAAATCATATCGGTGAAAGCAGGGCTTGGGGATACGCAAAAGATGCTGGTGCTTAAAACCCTGGTAATATTTTTTCATTAAAAACAAAATGCTCTCAAAACCTCCATTCGGCCAGAGATGGTGAAGGTGCCTCCAAATAGATAATTTTCGCAGCCTTCCCCCTTGAAATTTTTGATTTACGTAACGGTTGTGAGGTCACACCCCATGGTATGGAGGGTGGGAGTGAGAGCGGATCACGAGCGGAGGAGGAGCTAAGAAGACATAGTATGAATAGGTAAACATATTAAAATATAATTGCTTTCGCTCAGTGCTACAAAGTGTTGTCTTATCGGGTGGAGAGAAATTTTCAATACTATGCACAAATCTCCCAGTGTTAAGGCACCGGTAACGCCAGCAATGAAAGGACGAAATTATTATGGTTCATAGACGTCATAGAACCTTCAAAACTTGCTCCTCGTGGTAAGGTCGTGGTACCTATTTAGATGGATCAAACTTGAGTGTTAGAAGAGATTTTATCGGGTATTATTATCCCTAGTAATCTTAAAGAGTAAACGTAATGATGAACTTATTGTCCAATATGGATTAATAAAGTAGTTTTTATATCAAATGATTTTTCAAAAGTCAACTATCATGTTAATAAAACTTTTTTATCACATTCGGATTTTTTTAATTATTAGATCAATGACGAGGCAGTCGTTCTCAAGCTAGGTTTTAATGGACCACTCCACCACCCCTTCTTAGTCGCATTTGCCTCTGTCATGTTAAATAGAAAAATAAAGTTAGGGTATGTGAGATGGCTCGTCTGCTGTTTCCGTCCTCACTTTACCGATAATTATGCAATTAAGAGAGAAAGGATTGTTTGAGAAAGGATTACACACTTAAATTTTAAAGCAGAGTCTAAGCTACGGGTGGTGTGGATGCGATAAAAGTAGCTTGAGAACGCTGCGTTCTCCTCTTCGTTATATTACTTATTAATAACTTTTGAAATTTTGTTTCAATACTCTTATTTATCATTTCATATAGTTGTCATATTGACACTGTTTAAACACACGAGGATATGAAGTGGATTTCCTACAAGGGTGTGGCGGATAGGACCAAGGAGGAGTGTTTTGAGTAAATTTTCTCATGTGCAAGGTTACATGTCGGGTTCTTGAATATTTTCTACAGCGACTGTTATACTGGGTGCAGCACGATTTGAAGACTTATAAGATGGTGGGTCTTTACCTATTCATAGATCGTTTCTG
>CAJDSM010070530.1:0-11835 GCA_903981925.1 Ostrea lurida
TCCATACTTCACAGCACTTTTGTTATCAAGGAGAGATGTGGTCAACGGTCAAAGATAATCATAAGTTCACTATGCGACTTTGTGAAAAAGCTTGGTTCTGCGAATTGGAAGGTATATTGCCCCCCCCCCCCCCCCCCCCCCCCCCCCCCCCCCCCCCCCCCCCCCCCCCCGAACTTTTCACCATTAACATATGAAAATGTTGTAAACGGTTGTTAAGTAAAGGCTACAGCAGTTTAATCTCGGCGAAAAGTAATACAGGTTTTATGGCACTATTTTATAGACGTCTGAGAAAAATCATATCTGGGAGAAAATACTATTACCCACAATCAATACTCTACAGAGGAAAATGGAACAGTCATTTTTACAAACAAATATCTGGTATTTGCTATGAAAACAGTTTTTGTAAATCAGCTTCAAAAGATTAACTATAATTATATTATCACATGTGATATTTTCAGGAAACTAGGACAAAAGATTTCAATACTTCAATTCATTTGTTTAAAATGCATTTATAAGATACTGTAATTAAAATAACAGTACACCTGTAGTTTGCTAATCAATGTTAAATCCATTTAACGTCTACTTGTCAGATTTATTTCTTTTAGTAGACTTAATTTAAATTCATCAGTCAACACGTACAAAATCAAACTCAAAGGTTTCCAGGAGAAGTAATTTCGTATGAGCGCTTGTGGACCCAATACATGTAACAATAAGTCGAGGGAATCAACACCAGATGACAGTTCCTCAGCTCCATTTGCTTTCAAACTCGTAGATGGTATAATAGTGCACTAAGATAAGGGTTGATCACAGAATGCTTATTACAAAAACCAAACTGTAGAAAACTCTCAAGAGGTGATTTGAATGCTTCATGTTTGTGACTGATGAAAAATCAATCAAGTCAATTATCCCGTAATGCAAAATGAATCAAGATCACAAACTCCCACACCTACAGTGAGAATGATACCATCACACATGCAGCAAACAATCCACACAGAACAGAGAACTGATGTTCAATCAGGAACTCAGCTTGTGGTGTGTTGAGGCAAATTCCGTTGACACCTACAGAGAGAGGATTCAGATCAGGATAGGGGGGTGGGGTGGGTCAGCAAACAAATCCCACACATACAGAGAATGATTCATCAGAACTCGGCAAGACAAATCCCAAAATACAGAGAATGATCATCAGGAACTCAGAAACAAAATCCCACACATACACGAGGAATGATTCATCAGAACTTCAGCAAACAAATCCCCACACATTAAGAGATGATTCACAGGAACTCAGCAAACAAATGCCTACACATACAGAGAATGATCATCAGGAACTCAGCAAACAAATCCCACACATACAGAGAATGATTTCATCAGGAATACTCAGCAACAAATCCCACACATACAGAGAATGACTTCATCAGGAACTCAGCAAACAAATCCCACACATACAGAGAATGATTCATCAGACTCAGCAAAACAAACTCCCCACATACATAGAAGAGCTTCATCAGGGAAAACCAGCAAACAAATCCCCAACACATACAGAGAATGATCAGTCAGGAACTCACAAACAAATCCCACACGATTACAGAGATGATCATTCAGGAACCAGCAAACAAATCCCACACATACAGAGGCGTGATTCATCAGGAACTGCAGCAACAAATCCCACACTTAACAGAGAATGATTCATCAGGAACTCAGCATAACAAATCCCACACACTACGAGGATATGCTCCATCAGGAAACTCAGCCAAACAATGCTACAACTTGAAAGTCCAGATGGCTCTGCACACTTGGTAACTGCAGGGACATCTTTCAGAGGAATCCGTTATAACACTGGGATCGTGGTAATTGAACCCCAGTAAAGATCCGTGCAGAAAAGATGTGTAAAAATGGAAGCATTTCAACAGGAAGCATCAAACAACACAAATAATCAAGTGACCAAGCCATCTTATTAAGAGTTTCAGACCTGTATATTTATGTTATAGACTTTGTATGGGAAAATGACGACCGAGTTTTTGGCGCGTTTACACTGAGAGCTGAGTTGGGCTGAGGTCCGTTCGCGGCAAAAAAACCGAGGTGGTCGCATATTTTTCCATACAAATCTATAACCTTTTTACTTAATACTTCCAATCTCATTTAGAAAGTAACAATTTTTTATTTTTAACACTTTTTTCTAATAGCTGAACGGACTAAGAGCTTGAAAAACACGATAAAAATTTGAAACTTAATAAGTTTGTTGACGTTTTAACAATACGTTCAAGAAACGTGCTTGCTATTGTGACGTCACTCAGTCAAACTTTCCAATTTTGTTCAATTATACGTCAGCTTGCAGGCGAAAAGTTTGCCGGAGCATGTATCGTCGTGATATTGGCCCGCAAACTTCTAAAGGAAAAAGAAGAGGAGATGAAATTAAAGTATATAATAATTACAAGATACATAACCTTGTTATGCTTTCCTTAAATATCTGTGATTTTATTAACTCTTCCCCGATTTCTCATCCACCAGTTTCTCGTGCCTAAAACGTTCGACCACTTTTCTTGTATGAAAGTCTTATATATGTCTAGGATATGATAAGCCCATGGATATGTAAGATGTGCCAGAAATGTTTGAAGCGGAATAGAGTTACATTCAGGGGAGGGGGTCAAAAATGAAAATAATTCCAAAATTAATAGTTTGTTTTAAGAGGCAAAAATTATGTCGTCGTTCAAACAGCATAACTTCCCACAAAAATAGAGATCAAAGATTTCCTGGCAATCATGCCAATTTATATGAGTCCGTTTCTTACAATAAAAGTTTCTTCAAGAATCCCGGATCGGTAGTTTCAGAGAGAGTTGCGCTGACAACTTGTTGACGGACCCACCGGACAGGCCAAAAAACAGCTATGTCTCCCCACCAAAAGTGGGCGGGAACATAATTGTGTCGCCTGCCTGCGTTAGCGGAGGCGACGTTAGGGATCACTTAAGTCGATCTGGCGCTCGTCAGGCGTCATCAAAAGTTTTCGTGTTTCACTTTTTTCAGGAACCGCACATGCCGGCTTCTGATATTTGGCACGGAGCATCAGTATGGACAACTGTATCGTGTAACGCAGTTTCCCAGATCTGCCGCATGGCTCAACTCCTGTTTGAGAACTAGGAAGTATTTTAAATAGACAAATTTCTTCAATTTTTCTCAGGAACCACACCAGGCTGTGTTCTGTATATTTGGCACAGAGCATCAGTATGACAACGTATATCGGTGTAAGCGCAGTTTCCAATCTGCCGGTATAACTTCCTGTTTTGACGCAAGTTTGAAATTTTTAACATAGACAAGTTTCTGTCACATTTTTCTCAGATAACCACATAGGCCAGCTTCCTGATATTTGACCAGACATCAGTATGGACAACAGATCGTGTAACGAACAGTTTTCCAAATCTGCCGTATGTCAACTTCCTGTTTGACGGCAACTTAGAATATTTTTTAACATAGACAAAATTTTCTGGTACATTTTCTCCCAGAAACCAACAGGCCAGCTTCCTGATTTTGGATCCGAGCATCAGATTAAGAGAACTGTATCGGTTATAAGCAGTTCCAATCTGCCGCATGTCAACTTCTGTGTTTGACCATTTGACGATATTTTTAACATTAGACCAATTTCTGTCACATGTTTTCTAGAACCACAGAGGCCAACTTCCTGATTATTTGACACAGAGCATCAGTAATGGACAAACTTATCGTGTTTACCAGGTTTCCAATCTGCCAGCATGTCAACTTCCTGTTTGGCGCAAGTTTGATATTTTCAACATGACAAATTTTCTGTTCACATATTTCTTCAGGACCACATAGGCCCAGGGGGGGGGGCTTCCCCCCCTGATTATTTTGGGGTCCCCGCCCCCCCCGCCACCAGAGAATCAAGTATGGACAAACTGTTATCGTGTATAACGCAGTTTCCAGATCTGCCGCATGTCAACTTCCGTTGGACGCAACTTAGAAAATATTTTTTAACATAGACAAATTTCTGTCACAGTTTCCAGAACTCACCACAGTCCAGCTTCTGATATTTGGACAGAGATTCAGTATTAGAGATGTATCGTGGAACAACAGTTTCCAATATTCTGGCCGCATTCACTTGGTCCTGTTTGACGCAAATTTGAAGTATTTTCACATGGACAAATTCTGTCCACATTTTTTCAGGATACTACACAGGCGCCAATTCTAGTATGTTTGTGGGCTCAGGTGACAGAGCTGATCAGTATGGACAGACTATATCTCTTTATTACACGCAAGGTTTGCCAATCTGCCTGCGCCGACATGTCAACTTCCTGTTGACCAACTTTAGGAGCATTTTATCCGACTGGGTTTAGATTTCTGTTCACATTTTTCTCAGGAACCACACAGTCCAGCTTCGCTGATATGTTGCACAGAGCATCAGATGGGACAAGCTGTATCGTGTAGACGCAGTTTCCATCTGCACCATTGTCAACTCTCCTGGTTTGACGCAACTTTAATTTTTTACATAACAAATTTGTCTTTTTTCATATAGATATCTCACAACTCCAGAATGCATCTCATAACAATAATCTCATCTTTCATTTAAATTCATCATGTTAGGATAATGCTTGTCATTCTTGGTACTTACGAACGGACTGAAATTCTGCAAAAAGTATAATTTATAACTTTTTGTGCCAATGATGGATACTTATAATGATAAGTAATTTTTCAAATGAATTGAAGTTAAGGCATGCGACACATTGTCTTCCCGGAAGGACTTTACCACTAAGTTCATGATAAATATTGATAGAGTCTGGGGTGTTCAGAAATAGAAGAATTATGGCCTAATATGTCAAGTGTCTCCAGTTGACCTGACCTTTGACATTAAGAAGACTGGTATTTATAACTTTAGAAAAGGGAGTGAATAGGACATGGGATCTTCATGTATTGTTAGAGGATAACAGAGTATATAAAGCTTACATCAAGCGTCAAGTGACCTTACCTCTCTGACCGTTGAAAAGGAAAATGGGTATTGCTTCAAAACCAGGTTGGATAGAGACATGGGAGCCTTCAAGGAAAGATTGAAAGGATTGTGGGGTCTTCAAATTGGTATCAAGTTTCAAAGTAACCAAGTGACTTGAACGAAATAGGAAATTCTGTATAATTGAAGGCCACATAAATAAATGGTCGTGGTTCTCGGGGGAAATTGATATTGTGAAAACATTGGGTAGGTACGGTTAGGGTTTTTATTTCTTTGTTTTTATTTCCCAAGAGCCAAGGGAGGGATTTTAATTTTCTGTTTTTGTTAAAACAAACCGATTTATAAAACCTGAGATTATAATTCAATATATTTAGAAATTAATTTCAAGGCATCAATTGTATGTTGTAGATGACTCGAGTAAATAAAATGATGACTGATGAATAAATGTTTGGTGACGTACTATACATACATTCGATGTAAGGGTGACCCACAACAATCACAATACTCTGATTTCCCCAGCCTAAGTGAGAATTAAAAGGGAAAAAAGAGATATCCATTGACCATTATTTATGTCTAAAATATCTCTCCCAATTATACGAGTTTTCATTGTATAATAAACCAGGTCCATAAATTAAATTGCTACTTCATAAATCTTGATGAATTAATTGAAACTGTGAAACCATGTGTTCCACTGAATTTCCTCTGCTTTAAGAAATCCCTCTGCATTAAAAAATAATTGAAATAATCAGTATTTAGAATTGCACCGCCTTTATGTAGAATATACTAAGCACCACATGATTTCCTCCAAAGATAGGCATTTTAAAGAACAATATTTGATGAGGTACTCTGGCCCCAAACTATCATCACCAAGTAAGAATACGTCCAGAGGAGATAAACCTTCTTACATTTTTTCGGCATAACCTCTTGCTGTATTTATGAGTTGATATGCGCCCTAACACTAGTATTAACCGGTCGTCCGGTAGGGCTCCTTGGCATTTTTATGGAAAGTAATATAAAAACCCAATCCACGCGTGCCAAAATTTTGTTTGTCAGGGGCCCGGCGGGTGTCTCTTGAGAACATGCTGCATGACTTAGATTAAATAATCTACCTATGATATATTTGGCACAGCTCAAAGAAATGAGATATAGATAATCAATCCCTATGGAGATCATTCAGAATAATATGGAGGAAAACCAAGGAGCACCTATCTAAATTGTGTTATCAAGGATCAGGTGACACCCAGTGGCTTTTAACCGGAGAGACTGTCCTAGCCGTTTGAATTAGAAAATAACTATTTACTTTCAGATACAAATCTTGGCCATAACGAACATGGGACCTTTTAATGAATGTATTGATCAAGCGATTGTTCGTCTGAGATCTCTGTATTGGTATCCTCACATTGTGTAAGTGACTTCCGCAGTGACCCCTTACACCATTAAAAACTGGTATAAATTTTATAAAAGAAGAATTGATAAAGACAAGGGATCTTGTTAGAATTGACTTTCAAATAAACTGAATAACAGACATTCCTTGCTTCTAGCTTAGGTATCATAAGAGTGCAACGTGTCTCCAGTCGGCCCTTCTACTCTCTGCCCTTGGATATAGAACAATGGATATTATACTTCGAACCCAATCAGTCTCTAGAGGGCTTGATCTTCTTGCAATGATAAAGGGGGATTTTGTGAAACCTATATATACTAGGATACCACTTTGACCATTGACCATAGGAAATTTAATACGTATTAAGACCATATAATGCCTCTATATTGCTCGATGCTATGTAAAAAGTTTTGCCATTTCATTTCATTCGCAAAGGATAAAAAATATACATCGTAAGTCATGAATCTCTTCTAATCCAAAACTCTATACAACTTATAAAATGCAAAATATCGTCAGTGAAGACTTACTGCAAATTTATAATAATTTAAGAATAATTAGATGTGCATATAACTTCGTTTATCCAGGAGACATGTATATAATATAAATAAGCCTAAGAATAACCCATGAAAACCTGAACAATCAGCTCTATTTCGAATGGGGTCGCCATTACTACAATAAATAATTAAATCAGTAAAAATATCAATATTAATCAATAAATAAATAATACGGACTACATAGTAGAATTTTGCAGTTTGATTATAACAATTGTGCATAAAGCATGAAAAATGACATGTTCATTTCAGAAGCATGATAATCTTTAAAACAAGAATAGCTAGGTTTAACATTAGTAAAAACTCAAGCGATCAACAAAACTCCATTATGGCGTTATGAAACGTTCCACTTGCCCCTTGCTGGCTAAAAACGACTTACAGCTTTTTGTAAAAACATGGCTGTATTTTTGCAGACAACGTGGTTGTATTGCGTCACTAAGGCAAGGTACCATGAGTATTCCCAATCTTTAATGGGGTAATTCATCAACTCAAACATACCTAACGAGAATTCTAGGACAGCGATTTCTCCCTTTTTTGCCCTGAGTTGGATGGATCCTTGAAGTTTATATGACCTATGCATGTGATAGTGGAGTTACGCAGAGTGGATAACCCTCTAACGGTCACTTATTTATTGTTTGTGTGAGGGGCGAGCCTTAGAGATTAATGAAATTTTCCACGAAAAGAGCTCCATATTTGTGCTATACTGGACCTGTACCCTATGACAATTCTTTTAACGGTAATAACAATAATGGGTTTCACATTTGATATTAACCGAAGATTTTGGATTGCTGGCTGTCTGTCATCAACTCTTAATAAATCTATATACAGCTAATAAGAGCTCGTTAAACTTTCCAACCTAGAAAATACGCTCGGGAGTACATACTTTAGGAGCTCTCACTTTAGATTTTCCTAGCGAATACGAAAGTCCGTAACCACTTTTAATATTATGTTTGCGTGTAACTTGCAGTCTATGTTGAAATTGTTTGCCAATATCACTGTGACCTGCAAAATAATATTGTCTGTGACTTTGACCTTGATTGATATAACTTGTATAAATTTAGAACTAGGACTGATAGAGACATAGAATCATCAGAAATTATTCTATAAAAGGAGTTTGAGACCTACAAACTAAGATCAAGGTCAAGTGATATGGGGGATTTTTTTTTTTTTTTTTGGTAATTTTTTTGATTTAGAATTTTAAATGAACTTAAAAATTGGCATGACATGGATTATGTGCAAGGAAGGAATACAGTAGTATTAAGGGAATGCCCACTTTGTACAGCTAGTACTTCATTTGGGAGATTTTATAATCTGCCGATTATAATCATATCTTATTTTAACTGTAGGTGTGATTGAAATTGATAACAGTGAAGATTGTCTGGATGTCAATCAATTAACTGGTAAGTACGCGCATAATGAAAGCACAAAATGCACTGTATTTTGAAGAAATTCAGGTTTTGGAAAAACGTGAAGGCAGGGCCGTCAATCACTCTGATTTGGGTTCGATATTAGGCCCCATTTTCAATTAAAAAAAAGGGTCTTTTTTTTTCCCAATTCAACCAACTCTCAATATTTGATAAGAAAAACACAAATGTTAATGGCAGATTGTCTCCATTAAACTGTTTCATGACATCTATATGCTTTATATCATACAGATATTTATGAACCAATTTTTTTCCTGGAGTTCCTGCTTTTATGAACATGATTTTAAGAAAAATTTCATTTCTATGATATAATTCATTTCCCAAATTACGCCTAATTTTCCCAATCTCAAGGGCCTGGTCCCTGTCTCAAAATATGCTGTGACAACCCTCGAAGGTATGAACTGCAATGCTCCACTCCAGCATGAAGTGTGTACATTGCTTCACAACAGCATGATGTGTACATGTTCACAGCAGCATGAATTGTGTACAATGTTTCACATCAACATGAAAGATGTACAATGTTTCACAACAGCATGAATTGTGTACAATGTTTCACAACAGCATGAATTGTGTACAATTTCACAGCAGCATGAAATGTGTTCAGTGTTTTCACATCAAACATGAAAGAGTGTACAATGTTTCACAACACATGAATGTGTACAATGTTTCACAGCAAGCATGAAGTGTGTACAATGTTCACTCAACATGAAGAGTGTACAATTGTTCACAACAGCATGAATTGTGTACAATATTTCACAGCAGCATGAATTGTGTACAATGTTCACAACAGCATGAATTGTGTACAATGTTTCACATCAACATAAGAGTGTACAATGTTTCACAACAACATGAAATGTGTACAATGTTTCACCAGAATGAAGTGTGTACAATTTTTCAACACCAGCATGAAATGTGTACAATGTTTCACAGCAGCATGAAATGTGTACAGTGTTTCACATCAACATGAAGAGTGTACAATGTTTTCACAACAGCATGAATGTGTACAATGTTTCACAGCAGCATGAAATGTGTTACAAGTTTCACACCAGAATGAAGTGGGTACAATGTTTTCACACCAGCATGAAATTGTACAATGTTTCACAACAGCATGAATTGTGTACAATGTTTCACAGCAGCATGAATTGTGTACAATGTTTCACAACAGCATGAATGTTGTACAAGTTTACACCAAGAATGAAGTTGTGTACAATTTTTCACACCAGCATGAAATGTGTACAATGTTTCAGCAGCATGAAATGTGTCAATGTTTCACACCAGAATGAAGTGGGTACAATGTTTCACACCAGCATGAACTGTGTACAATGTTTCACAATAGCATGAATTGTGTACAATGTTTTACAGCAGCATGAATGTGTACAATGTTTCACAACAGCATGAATTGTGTACAATGTTTCACAACAGCATGAAAATGTGTACAATGTTTCACAGCAGCAGAAATGTGTACAATGTTCACACCAGAATGAAATGTGTACAATGTTCACAGCAGCATGAAATGTGTAAAATGTTTCAGCAGCTGAAATGTGTACAATGTTTCACAACAGCATGAAATGTTGTACAATGTTTCACAACAGCATGAATTGTGTACAATGTTTCACACCAGAATGAAGTGATGTTTCACACCAGAATGAAGTGTGTACAATGCTTCACAATAGCATGAAGTGTGTACAGTGCTTCACAATAGCATGAAGTGTGTACTAGGGCTGTGTGGTGCACCGAAAATTTCGATGCACCGCGATTCACTTCGTTCGATTCGATGCACCGATCCAAAATTCCAAATTTTGATTCGGTTCGGTTCCAAGTTTAGTATCACGTGTTAACAAAAAAATGTAGGCAACGAGACGGTCTGAGGTGTCGGAATACTTTACTTTTGATTAAAGCAAGGAAAAGTATGACAAATCATCTACCGTATATTGTACTTGTAAGTTATACGCTACACCGTTCAAACATATTACGAGTTCAACAAGTTCTATCTGCGCATCTTATGAGAAAACACAATTTCAATTTTGAATATCAGTTCAAGTGGACACTTACTATAAAGCTGACGCGATGTACAGCGAGTGGACAACTGCAAATTTCATCTACTAGACACAAGCTGATGCAAATATCAACAGTGAACAGACATGAATGGATCTAAAATAAAGTGCGATACACTACACAGTACACCTGTGACAATCTTTTATGTTTTAATTTCCTAAATTACTCAAGATTTGAGTGTGCCAATTTTGAATTCTAAGTCTGTGTCGTATTTACACCATATATTTTTTTTAACAATAAGTTTGTTTTTGTTTTTACTCTTAAATGAAGTAATTAGAGCTTTCCTCATGAGGAAAGTTTTTTTCAGTATCGATTGAATCAATTCGAAAAAAAATTGAATCGCAGCATTTTGAATCGAAATCGAACCAAATCGAATGGACCCTGAATCGTCCCAGCCCTAGTGTGTACATTGTACTTTCAAAAATAAAATGTCTACATTTTACTTCGTTTCTGTCAGAATTTCCAACTTGTTTTAAAATATACGTATGTAGACATACTAAAATTTTCATAAGTATTGTATTTGCTATTGACAGATGAAATATGCAGATCTGTAGATCTAAAGATATTTTCTTTTATTCAGGGTCCTTTGTGTTTTCACACACAATTTAGACAAATAGACAAGTAATATATAACAATCTTAGTATCAAATAGCACTGCATTAAAATTACCGTATTCGTCCTATTTAGCGCCCCTGCCCCTATAAGCGCCCCCCGGGACCTTTTTCAATCCTAGAAGAATAAGGGCCCCCTCCCCCGTGAATAAAACTTACCTTATAGTAACGTTTTTAATTTTTCTAGCAATCGTGGTGCTGCATTGAACTTCATAATGCATGGAATCTCAAGTCCACCAACATCGGCATCTTCAGAATAGCGATATTTTCCAGTGACAATGCATTTCAATGTTCCTCCATTTTCAAAACAGAAAAGGGCAAACATTATTCTTTAATTACTTATTTTCCGGAGGCACGTGTCCAACTACTACACACCTTTATAACTGCAATCGCATATTTGTCCATTGGATTGTTATTTCCTTTTTGTGTTCTAAAATTTGCCCCTCAATTGGGATCCAGATATCTCTGAAACATGAATCCTTCGTACAAAATTAATCGAACTCCGACATCGCTCAGTAGAAAGTGAAAACGAAAAGTTCAGCAAGTCGTACATGTAAAGTGACAAGAATGAAATCTGATCTCTGGATTTCCGGTGAATGTCGAGGGGAAACTTTGTTAATTTCTCGATTTGTCTTTTTCTTAGTTTTTTGTTATCTTTCTGGGTCTGCTGTTTGGGTACCTTGCGTTCTTATGTTTTCTTTGTTTTGGGTATTTTCTGGTCTTCTTGGGTCTATTTTTCCTGGTTTTCATTCCTGTGGTTTCTGCTGGTTCTCTTCTGGGTCTACTATGTTTCTGGTTCCTCTGGTTTTCACATGAGACACCGAAATAATTCTTAAGACGGAAAATTACGAAATCAAAGTATCTCG
>CAJDSM010070531.1:0-11161 GCA_903981925.1 Ostrea lurida
GACTTGGGGGCAGGGCAAAAACTGCCCAAAAGTGACAAAATTTTCAAAAATCTCTTCTTTACAACGGCACATGTCTGAGAGAAACCAAATGCATAGTGATGTAGAGCAGGAAGGCCTTTACCAAAATTGTAAATTTGGTGGTCCCTGGGTAGGGGTTCTGACCCCAGGGCGGGCCAAATTTGGTACATAAGTCTGTTAACAAGTGAACATTTTTTAACTTCTTCTTGATAACCACCAGTCCAATTCTTTTCAAATTTGTATGAAGCATTTTTGGGACAAGGGGCACATAAATTGTAAATTCAGGTCTCTTGCACCCTGGGGCCTTGGGGCGGGGCAAAAACTGCCCAAAAGTGACAAATTTTCAAAAATCTTCTTCTTTACAACGGCACATGTCTGAGAGAAACCAAATGCATAGTGATGTAGAGCAGGAAGGCCTTTACCAAAATTGTAAATTTGGTGGTCCCTGGGTAGGGGTTCTGACCCCAGGCGGCGGACCAAATTTGGTACATAATTTCTGTTAACAATTGAACATTTTTAACTTCTTCTTGATAACCACCAGTCCAATTCTTTTCAAATTTGGTATTAAGCATCTTTGGGACAAGGGGCACATAAATTGTAATTTTCAGGTCTTTTGCACCCCTGGAGCCTTGGGGGCGGGGCAAAAACTGCCCAAAAGTGACAAATTTTCAAAAATCTTCTTCTTTACAACCTCACATGTCTGAGAGAAACCAAATGCATAGTGATGTAGAGCAGGAAGGCCTTTACCAAAATTGTAAATTTGGTGTCCCTGGGGTAGGGTTCTGACCCAGGGCGGGCCAAATTTGGTACATAATGTCTGTTAACAATTGAACATTTTAACTTCTTCTTGATAACCACAAGTCCAATTCTTTTCAAATTTGGTATGAAGCATCTTTGGGACAAGGGGCACATAAATTGTAAATTTCAGGTCTCTTGCACCCTTGGGGGCAGGGCAAAAACTGCCCCAAAAGTGACAAATTTTTAAAAATCTTCTTCTTTACAACGGCACATGTCTGAGAGAAACCAAATGCAAGTGATGTAGAGCAGGAAGGCCTTTACCAAAATTGTAAATTTGGTGGTCCCTGGGGTAGGGGTTCTGACCCCAGGGCGGGGCCAAATTTGGTACATAATGTCTGTTAACAATTGAACATTTTTAACTTCTTCTTGATAACCACCAGTCCAATTCTTTTCAAATTTGGGTATGAAGCATCTTTGGGACAAGGGGCACATAAATTGTAAATTTCAGGTCTCTTGCACCCCTGGGGCCTTGGGGGCGGGCAAAAACTGCCCAAAAGTGACCAATTTTCAAAAATCTTCTTCTTTACAACCGCACATGTCTGAGAGAAACCAAATGCATAGTTATGTAGAGCAGGAAGGTCTTTACTGAAATTGTAAATTTGGTGGTCCCTGGGTAGGGTTCTGACCCCAGGGCGGGGCCAAATTTGGTACATAATGTCTGTTAACAATTGAACATTTTTAACTTCTTCTTGATAACCACCAGTCCAATTCTTTTCAATTTGGTATGAAGCATTTTTGGACAAGAGGCACATAAATTGTAAATTTCAGGTCTCTTGCACCCCTGGGGCCTTGGGGTGGGGCAAAAACTGCCCAAAAGTGACCAATTTTCAAAAAATCTTCTTTTACAACCGCACATTGTCTGAGAGAAACCAAATGCATAGTGATGTAGAGCAGGAAGGCCTTTAACCAAAATTGTTAAATTTGGTTGGTTCCTGGATAGGGGGTTCTGACCCCAGGCAGGGGGGGGGGAACTTGGTTACATTACTAAGTGTTTTATATGTAAAACATTTGAAAAACCATCTTTTTCAATGCTATTGATATTAATGTTGAAAGTAAATGAATATTTGGAATGAGAAGGGAGCCTTTTGTCATAATTATACCCACCTGCAACAAGTGGGGGGGGGGGGTGTTGTGTTACTGGAATCAAGTTGTCTGTCCATCGTCTGTAGGCAGAATGGTTCCCAGACTTTTAGTGTTAGCCTTTCTACCAAGAGTCACCATATCATGCATATGGTCTACCTATTGCATTTGGGTCAAAAGGGCAAAGGTCAAGCACACTGGATACGAAGTAGCGATATTGTGTCTGGATTCAAGAGAATTATCCATTTTGCCTAGAGCACTATATCATACAAAGGGACAGATCTATATATGGTTTCCGGTTCCAGGGCATTATCCTTTCTACCTAGAGTCACTATATCATACATATATACTCATGAGACGAAGATGTTCTTTATCGAATTTTGGTCCAAAGGTCAAGTGCACTGGACATCAAAGTAGCAATATGATTTCCAGGCTCTTCAGCATTATCCTTTCTACTTAGAATCACCATATCATACACATGAACTCAACCATGGGTTAAAGATGTTCTCTATTGAATTTTAGGTCAAAGGTCAAGCTCACTGGACATTAAAGTAGCAATATGGTTTTCATTTAAAATTTTTGAACAATCTTGTGAGATTGAAATGATAATCTTGTGTATAATGAATAGGAATCATAGGCATTTATTGAAAGATATTAACATATGAACAAAATACTCTGTATTGAGACTTAAAGAATGCAAATATGAGACTCCCTGTGTGGGCTATGAAACTCAGGTGACCGTTAAGGCCTGTGGGCCTCTTGTTCTCACTGCTTGCAAGATATTCATTTGATATTTGGTACATTGCTTTGCCATACCAAGTTACAGATCAAGTTCGAGTTTGCTTTCGATCGATTCATTTTTCATTGAGTTATGGCCCTTGGACTTAGAAAATTCATAAATTATCAGTTTTCCGCACTTTTTTCTCACTGCTTGCAGATATTCATTTCATTTTGGTACATGGCCTTGCTATACCAAGTTACAGATCAAGTGTGAATTGTGTTTCAATCCATTGATTTTTCACAGAGTTATGGCCCTTGTCTTATCCTGGGTCACCAATCCCCCCCCCCCTTTACATATAAGCATGATAGAGCCTACATAATGAAATTAGAATATTGCTGCAATCTAACAATTTGTGTAATCGGTAGGGGACTATGTATTGCTATGCAATACTCTCAGAATGCTTGTTATATTTACTATCACCCGTGGGGGCGTCGGGTTAGAATAGGTCCCCAGCATCCCCTTGCGTGTCGTAAGAGGCGACTGAATGGGGCGATCATTCGGATGAGACCAAAAAAAACGAGGTCCCGTGTTACAGCAGGTGTGGCACGATAAAGATCCCTCCCTGCTTAAAGGTCATAGAGTGCCGATTACAGGCCTAAATTTGTAGCCCTTCACCGGTAATGGTGACGTCTCCATATGAGTGAAATATTCTCGAGTGTGACGTAAAACAATAAATATTCAATCAATCAATCAATTCATATACATGTATTTACTATCCCCAGTAAAATATTTCAGTCCTTTGAAACATTGGATAATACCCCCTGATTTTCTGTATCTGAATATTTTCCAGTTTTTCATTTTAAATACAAAGCCCATTAAGTCGATGAATCCAAGTGATAAGTTTTTGTTTCAGTAAAGCATAAGCTATCAGATAACGTATTTGTGGGCAAACAATGCTATTTACATGTAACACCACAAACATTTTTTTTAAAACATCGTTTAATATATGTACATGTGCATAACAGCTAGGAAAAGCACTAGAGTCATTATGATTACCGCGAATCCGGTGCCTTCCAGGTCACGCAAATCTGTTTGGTGTGGAACCAACACATGTGTGCTTGTTTGTCCGTGGTAGTGCGTGTGGGTACTGGCGTAGAGCGTTGTCTCTTTGTATATGTTCACGTAATTTGTTGAGTCTGTCGTTCACAAAAAGTTTGTCTCTCCAACCTTCTCTTGTTAACTGATTCATTAAAGATGACAACCTTCATCATTTTAAAAGAGACACAAGTGACACCACTGCACTTAACTGATTTTTAGTGAATTTAAACTGAATCTCAAGAAGAGAGGAAGTGAAATAAATCGAAATGTAGAGAATGCCCTTGGAATATCTTATTTATCTTTGTAGAGATTTTGACAACGAATTATATTCATATGATACGGCTGTCCTCAGAACAATCGATTTTCAAGATACCTAAAAAAAGGAGGGAAAAACGATTTGAAAGGGATTGGTGAAAGTTGCAAGACCAAAATACATGCATGTCTTTGATTCCTCGTTATGAATACATGCCCGTTTATTTTGGCTCGGAATAGTTTTTCATTTCTTCCGCCGAATGCTCTCTTACCCATTTAAATACCGGATCTTTCAAATCATGCAAAAGTTCTGATCAAAAGTTACACAATCAAAGGACAGACAACTGTTCTTTTCAAATTTGATGTTTCAATTACCCTGTCTGACAGACTAATGTGATACGAACTCTTTGAAAATGCATCAATCGAAGATGTGATACATGTACTGGTATGTTTTAACCTCTTGTGGAAGCGCACCGTTCGAATCGACATATTTTCCCAGAATGTATGTCATGATAATTCCCCCTTGGCCTAAAAAGAAGACTATATGTATATATAAATCACAAGAAAACTGCCTAAAGAAACTCCCGAAAGCAAATTGCATATTACAGACAGCATCTCTAATCGCTCCGGGAAAATGTGTCGTTTCTATATAAATTATGGAGAGGCTGTATCCGTTGCAGGTTTAATTTCCCTGTGTAACTGTAATTTTACACATTTTTTGGAGAAGTTTGTCTTTTATACCAAATTTATATACCTGCAATAAAGCAACGAAATGGTGTATTCATGTCATTTTGATGCTAAATCGATAAAAATGAAGCTGTCCTTAATCTGAACAAGCGCTTTACGAAGGATCTGAAATGACGTGGATGAAGCTTAACAAACACTGTGTCCTCTCTGATATTTTAACTGCACTTTGAAAATCGTATATAATATTAGAAAAGTTTGGGGGAGGGTCTTAATTTTCGTCGAATGGGCATATCCACGAATTTTTAAAAACCTCATCCACCCTCGAACAAGATATTTTAGTGAACTACAATAAAGAATGATAGCAACTTTTTAACTGCGGCATCATCTCACAAACGTAATTATTTCCCCCTAGTTCCTTTCCATTTTAACCTTTGAAAATACTTTATTTTACAGAATTTTGAGTTACAAGTTGAACATTGAATTCTAAATTATAGTTTCAAAAGGAAATCGAACCGAATCAATTCCAGTGCAGCAAAATGCTTCAATTCCCTCCATCCAAGTAAAAAGGCTTTTGATTTACCATACTTCTCACATCATGCACGTTGAGACAAACTGATGCATTTCCCATAAAAGCATGCTTTACCATAGTCGTCAACTTTTCCCCGTTCTTCTTAAAATGTTCAGCATGTATACAACTGACACTCAAGTTTTCCTGTATGGAAAACGTTATCCATATAATAGCAAGGATATTCTTGGTACATGTAAAAGCTATCATCAAAGATAATTTTTTAATGTGTTTTTTTTTTCCATACCTACTTCTAGATAATGCGTTGTACATAAAATCATTATACACACTAATATACCATGTATCAGAAGCTTTAGTAAGCCAGACAAATTATCACAATTACATCGAATAAAATGTGAAGATTATAAGACGATTACAAAGTCATAACAGTACAGTTTTTCAAGAAATCCAAGCACCGTTATATTATTACGAATTGTATGGGTTCACATATTCTATTCTTTTTCATATAAAGTGGCGAGGTAACAATGTATTAAACGTAATCATAGTCCAAAAAAACACATACAAAATCGAGTGTAGGACAACACGGACCTCCGACAAAAGCGAAGGTAGGATCAGGTACCATGGAGGAGTAAGCATCCTCTGCTGACCGGTCACACCCGCCGTTAGCCTGTAGTCGAAACAAAAGTAAACGGGGTTACCCGTCGTCAAATCTAGTACGAAAATGACAGTCTAACAAAGGGTATGAAACAAATCAGTCAACATATGACTTAGTGATAATTTGTAATCGCAAACAAGGTCATTATAGCGACCGTAGAATTTGCGAAATTATTACTTTAAACGAGAAAATATAAACAAATGAATTTTTAATTTAAGAAAATAAAATATTTTTACTTAACATATTCTATTTTCTGATATCTGCTTTTGTATATGAAATATCTCTTGATTTTTTTTTTCAATTTATTTAAATATCTATTGCTGTGGTCTTCAACTCGACATTTAGACATATCGATGACATATTAACATTATTCATTTTCATCCACATTTCGATTCAACATATCCTATATCTGAGTCATATTTCATTGAACCTACATGTAGATGTCGGCGTCAAACAAACAACACAACTTATTGACAAGCGAGATGGCCTCAGCTTCTCCATCATCAGCTTACTATATTTGTGAAGCAATATTCCACTATCACCTGCTGATGGAGTTTTTTGATATCACAAAATGATTTATTATCAATACTTAAAGGCATATTATCTAACAATTCATCGAGCAGAAACAAATGGCGGTATTCGACTTAAAGAGATGCATTTAAAAAGGAGTAAAAATGGTTAAATTGTAAAAATAAATGCTAGAATGTCGTTTTCGTGAAGTTTGTCTGCCCGAGAAGTCTGATAATTTATAACGAATGTACCAAGTTCTGATGCGTTGCCAAAGACTGGTCGAACGACGTCGAAGAAGACGACTGTCATATAATGCTATAGGCACAGCAAGGTTAACAATTGAAAAAAAATTTCACATTCTATTACTTAGATATATCTATGACTGCGGTATCATTTTTTTTTAGCTCCTAGTTTATTATGTACTTGAAAACTTGAATTTTTCATTGTGCTTGTTAGTCATTGTTGAGAATTTTTTGTCGCTGAGGCCCTTGGTAACTGGTGTGAGCGCGCGCGAATAGCTTTCCGAACGAGTTTCAACTAGGGGTTCATATGAATAAGGCGGGGCCAATCGAAATTTTTATCATCCTGGACTAAATTCAACGAAAACATATTTTACTATTTGGAACTAAGAATAACAGTAAAAAGCATATTTGGTAACAAATAATTATTTCAAATTATCATAATCCCCTGTTCGATTTCAATGCATTCTAAGTGAAATAAAAAAATTGGAGATTTTGTTTAGACAATATGCCTTTAAGATTTTCTGATATCACAGTCCATTTTTCTTACACCAACAAAAATATTTGACATAAATAATAGTAAATACCAATAGAAGTACCATATAGAGACCCTGCCTACCTACGGTGAGAAACAGCCGCCCCTAACAGGTTTGACAGGTGGCCCTTAAAATAGCTCTATCCTAGCTTTGTTTCAATATATACTTAATCTAATTGGACTTTGACTCGTAAATTCTTTTCATTGTTAAGGCGTATTATAGAGATCGGCTGAAGTATGATTAGAATGAACTGTACACCGGTGTATGATTGTCCTTGTTTAGCCAAGGAAACGATCAACCCAATTTTCAGATAAATGCTTCTACGAACCCAATTATAAGCTACTGGCTTGCAGTTGCATGATTAAAGATGCCACACTTAACATCAATAATGTTTATAATATCTGCTAAAAGTCCCATTCATTATACACCAAGTTCTTTACTATTACTATAAGTTGAAGACATTTGCGTAAACAAAACTCTTGATATCATGATTGAAGATGACTTTTATCGGAGCAGACCTATTTGCTTTAGGATCAAGTGCCTGGAATGTGGAGTGTTATTGTTTTTGAGCATTGGAAATATGAACAATATTAAAATGCTAAAGTACTGACAATTATTTACACCAAGACAAATTTGTGAAACTCAGCATATGCGTCTGTAATCTAATCAATGTTAAAATATCTTTATTTTTTGTAGAACATCATGAGTTCTGTGTGTCCAGTTGCGTACAGTCAAATAGAAGATTTGGCAGGAAAGAACATCACAGAAGAAGACGAGTTAAAATGGCCATGTGCATTACGCGTGTTTTGGGTAGATCTCCTGCCGTTTGTGGAACTAGTTCGAGGTTTGCTGTCGTACGGCACGTCCATCATAATTGCATTCGGTCTGGTTTTTAACATTATTTCGTTTATCGTACTTACAAGGAAACACATGCGGAAATCCACCACCAATATGTATCTCTCTGTACTGGCGGTATACGATTGTCTCTCTTTGACTCTGAATTTCATGATTGGGGTACTTCGAGGACAGAATCCTGATACCGTGAACAAAGATTTTCAACGTTCGGAAAGCCTCTGTACTTTTCATGGCGTGATCGTTGAATTATTCAATCTACTTTCGGTGTGGCTGATAGCCGCTTTCACGGTTGAACGCTTCATCATGGTGAAATTTCCATTGAAAGCCAAAAGTCTAACTCCAAGAAGGGCAATGTACGCAATCATTGGTGTCTCGGTGTGCGTATTCATTTTTTCGTTACACAAGGTTGCCGTGTCTGGGTTTGAAGGAGATTCAGTTTTTGGATACAAGGCCTGCAAGACACGGCGGGCGATATTTCCGGAAATCATTTATTTTTACGTTGCATTCAACACATGGTTACCAACTTTCATTATTGTGAGTCTCAACACCTTGATCATCATCGAAATAAAAAAGAACCAAAGGAAACGAAAAGAAATGACATCGAATGTCAATGCTATGTCCAAATCCGACGAAAAAGCTACGAAGTTGCTGTTAGCCGTATCTTCAGCATACGTCATACTCATTTTACCTCTCGGTTTGATTCAAACCACAGAACTGATTTGGAACGGCTCGGCAAAAGTCGCACCCGGACACGCAGATTACGTTGATTTCATGACCACCAAAATGAGACTGAAATGGACAAGAGCATTCTTTTTCTTTTTCTACCAATTTAACTTTGCCGTTAATTTCTTTTTGTACGTATTCTCGTCGTCTGCGACACGATTTCGCGCGACTTTGAAGAAGATATTCGGAATGAAGGTCAACAAAGAAGACATGACCTGGATCTCTCAATCACATGCGCCCAAAAAGAACGCCGTCGCTCCTGCTAAAACGGAAGTATCTGAGGCCCCGAAGACATCAAAACCTGATGATGCAGCTGACAACGCTTGACATAATTTGCAACATAGATAAGAATCAAATTAAAGCATGCGTATTCTAATGCATGTATTTTAATATCTCCACAGAAGTCATTTTCTTACACCTGTATCATATTTTCATAAAGAAAGCAGAAATGACGTATGGATTCCGTCCTGTTATACAAGACAATTTTTGATATACAATCTATACATGTTAATAGAATTTGGAGTATGCTCTGCAAAATGATATAGTGCCAATTAGAGGCGCAATTTGTTAGAGGTTTTGTTTGTTTGTTGCATTAATCTGTATGATGTTTGCCTCTCTTGAACCGAGCACGTGCATGTGTTTAGAATCGATCAGGAAAGTGAAAATGAATGTCCCATGTTTCTATTCACCTCAATTTTTATGTTGTAAAATCAACGATTTTCGTGTAGACTTTTGTGGTACCGACACGCCTACGATTTCCGATCCTCCACGATCAGTCACGATTTCCCACGAATTGATCAAAAATTGCCACTATTCGCCAGGCCCGTCTTGCGATTTTTGCGATTTCCAAACCAAGAACACTACGACTACGATGACTGCTCAACAATTTACGATGTTTGTGCAATAACAGGACGAGTTGTGGCGATTCATAAACGAACTGGAGCTAACAAACATGAGGACTTTTGCGATATTGCTATACACATGATTTTAAACCCTTATCAGTAAAAATAAAACCAATGTTCTTCAAAAATGAAATCAACTTTTTTTTTTACTTTCATCACCCACACACAAACATGATACCAATGATTAGGTCTATAGATACAAACCTCTGATGGAAGTCGTGCAGATGTGGTTATTTTCACCTTTAAAAGTCTTACTACTAAGATTAAACAAATTGTTTCTATCTTATACTCTGCGGAGTGCAGCTGTTTATCGAATAATATGAAAAATGTAAGAATTTTTGTGAAAAGGCCAGTGACACGGTACCCTAGAAATTCAATACCAAAGCTATAAACATCAGGGTTATATTCAGTGTAAAGGTTATACTAATATAAGTAACAATTGACTTTGGCCCCGTTAGGAGTCAAGATTTGTATTGTGAGATTACATGTACATGCATAACAACAATTTAGAAATGTTGAGTATTTTTGCCTCTATTGTATCGTATTCCCCTTGACATACATTCTTTATAGATAATTTTTATATATTTTGTAATTTATTCTGTCTTGTTTTATAGATGTATATTTTATGTCATGTTGAAATGTTGTTTTCATAGAGAAATAAAATTCAATTCAACTGTAAAATGTTGATATGATACAAAGAAGGCAATGCAAGCGTTAGCCCCTCCATCCGAACACAATGATTGTATAGAACAGTAGTAGGACTGTGCGATTATACCGTGTATCCGATATATTGCGATTCGTTTCTAAAAAATATCGTATCGCGATACGTTTTTTTCAATACCGGTATATCGCAGAAAATGCTGGGCTCAAAAATCACGTTAAGACTAGAGATTTCCTCACATCTACCATTACGTTTCATTATGGCTGAAGCATTTCTCTGTTGATTATTCAACAACATTAAAGATATAGTTTTCCTACTCCAACAGCGCGATCAAGAAGCAGCCAAGTTTATAATTTGCCTGACTACATTCAAGAACACCTTTTTTCAGGTATTTTGCATGGAAATCAATCTTAATATCAATGAAATAAGAGAACAAGATCGTTGATATTCTTGTGGAAAATATTGCAATACATATCGCAAATACTTTTGAAAATATTGCAATATATCTGCGATGCGAAAATTTCACGCCGGATAGCGCATCCCAGAAACAGTATGTCATTATGTGACCTTGACCCTTGACATTGTAAATCAATCCTCTCTCCATGGACACCATTTGTTGAAGGATTGCTGATGCTTTGATGAATGTTGTGTCTTATCTTGTTCACAAGATTAAGATGCAGTCAATAGTGACTTTGACCATGAAAATAATTAGGGTTGATCCATTCTCCATGTGCAACATGTTTGGAGGGTTTGAGGATTTTTAGGTCACCTGAGTAAACTCAGGAGAGATCTCCAGGTGAAACCTATATGCAAATTGGTCTTTGGTCAGCGTCGTCCGTCTAACAATTGAACATTATCTTCTTCTTGATCAAGCTTACCAGCCAATACTTCAAATTGATA
>CAJDSM010070538.1:1351-13207 GCA_903981925.1 Ostrea lurida
TATCTCGATAAATATTACTTATCTTGTATTAATATTTAACGCATAAATCCATTATATTCCTCTTTAAATATCAATTGAATTAATGCGAACAATACTTGATTTGATGTGAACATTAAATCAATTGATGAGAGCAATAATTGATTTGATAGTTGATACGCGCATTAATTCCATTTTTGCGCGCAATAATTGATTTAATTTGCGCGCTGTAATTCAATCATTGTTCAATCCACTTGTTGTGTAAAATGACGAGATTAGAAACTAAGGAACATAATTTTTTACAGACGCTGAGGATTACACAACCGAATCAGAAATGCAAGACCAGACGACAAGAAAAACTCCGATAACAGATGACGCAAAGGCCAATGAGGGTATGGTCTAGTAGTTACACTTCGCAGGTTTCTGGTGATTGCAAACCAACAGTGGTTTTTTTCAAAATTTAAACGCTGGTGACATATTCTATATATCTATAAACTTCCAAGGTCAATGTGGGGGTCAAGGTTAGAACAGGTCCCCAGCATCCTCTTGAGTGTCGCGAGAGTCGACTGAATGGGGCGGTCCTTCTGATGAGATCGTAAAAACGGTGGTCCTGTGTCACAGTAGGCGTGGCACGATATAGATCCATTCCAGCTCAAAACTAGGCCCTGAGTGCCGAATATAGGCCTACATTTTGCCGCCCTTCACCGGAAATGGTGACGTCTCCGTATGAGTGAAATGTTCTCGAGTGGGACGTAAAATAATCAATCAAGGTCACCGATAGGAATTGGGAATATGCCTTTTGTGATGGACCATTCTTGAAATATTACGATGTACAATGAATAATGAAATGCAAGACTTTAAAAAATTTAAAATTGAATTTCAGCATCCCCCAAAATTGTCCTGACTGTAGGAATAACTGTTGCTGTAGTCGCCCTACTGGTGATCGTGTGTATACTTGTGATACTATACATGAAAAGGTAATATATAATAATTCTATTAGACTTGATACAAACAAATAAATGGATGTACATGTATGGTTTGGTGTAACAAGTACAATTAATTTATTAAGGTAAAGATAACGAACAGTGATCAATCTCATAAGTTCCAGAATGATGCTTTCTCAACAGCAACTGACATTAATGAGAGAGGACTTTCTCTGGATTGGTGTGCTTGTGAAAATTGTTCAATGTCTACTCATCAAAATACACCCCCCCCCTAAATATGTTAACCCATCCCTTTAAGAAAAACAGAAAGACAAACTTTTAGCAGATGAGTTTGTTTTACGTCATTTAACACAAATTTCTAAAATAATTGAAGATATCTTTAGGTATTTGAATTTTCAATTATTGCTCGTAGTAATTGAACTGATATACGCATCAAATCCAGGCAGCTCTATTTTTATATTGTATAATCGAGCTGACCGGTTCGATTTCCCTAGGGACTCCCACTACACAGCGATAATCCAGGTCACCCTCTGCACAGCCTCACGCCATAACTCCCAGTTCACTGCACAGCCAGCCCCCTTAACCCCCAGTCGCCACACTGTACTACGAAATTAACCCAGTCACCTACCACAGCATAACCAGTCACTAAGCAAGTTAATAACCCAAGTCACTTACACAGCATGAACCCAAGTCACTACACAGCCTAACCCAGCTCACACCAGGACCAATAACCCGAGTCACCCAAATGCACTGCCCCCTTAATCCTAGGTAAGACTGACAGCCTAACGCACGTCACTGCCAGACCATAACCCTAGTCACCCCTACCAGCATCTAACCCAGTCACTACACAGCATAACCCAAGTCACTACACAGCCTCTATAACCCCTACCGCTCACCACCTCGACACGTGTCACCCCCGAACTTAACCCAGCTCTACTGCCACTTGCTATCCTAATAACCTAGTATAACATAGACAGCCAGGTAACGCAGTCATTGCCAGACCCAGTAACCTAGTCACTACACAGCATAACCAGTCAACTACACAACCTAACCCAGTCACTACAGACCATAACCCAGTCCATCTGCACTGCTAACCTTTAGTAACTTAGAGGCAGCATAAATTAACCCCAGTCACTTGCCACGACCAATAACCTAGTCACTACACAGCCTAACCCAGTTCTTTACAACAGCCTAACCCAGTCACTCAGACCATTTAAACCCCCCCGTAGTCACTACATGTCAGCTGTAGAGCCTAACCAAGTCACTGCACAGCGTAACCCAGATCAGCTGCACGCCGAAACTCAAGAGCCTACATTGCCTTAACCCAGTCACTACACAGCCAATAACCCAGTCACTACAGACCATTAACCCAAGGTCACTGCCACACTGCCCTAAGCCTAGTCACTAGACAGCCATAACCGAGTCACTACAGACCATAACCTAGTACACTACACAGCCTAACCAGTCAACGAAAACAGCCCGGCGAACTACAACAGCATAACCCAGTCACTGCAAGCCTAAGCCCAGTCACTACCAGTTTCTAACCCAGTCACTACACAGCCGGTAACCCAGTCACTGCCACAGCCTAACCCAGTTCGACTACACAGCTATAACCCAGTCACTTACACAGCCTTAACCCAGTCAGCTGCACAGCCTAACCCCAGTCACTGCAGACCAAAACCTAAGTCACTACACATCGTTAACCCAATCACTGACACAGCGTTAACCAGTCACTGCACAGCCTAACCCAGTTCGCCCTACACTGCCCTTAACCCAGTCACTACCAGCCATAAACCCAGTCGACTTACACAGCATTTAACCCAGTCACTACACAGCCTTAACCCAGCTCACACAGACGCATACCCCAGTCACTGCACTGCACCCCTTAACCTAGTAACTAGACAGCAGTAACCCAGTCAACTGCCAGACCATTACCTAGTCGCTACACAGCCTCTAACCCAGTCTTTACACAGCCTAACCCAGTCACTGCAGGACCAATAATCAGTCACTTACAATGTGCATAGGCGCTTTAACCAAGTCATGCACAGCCGTAACCCAGTCACTGCCACAGCCGAACTCAGTCGCGTACGATTGCCTAACCCAGTCATAACACAGCATAACCCAGTCACTACGAACCATAACCCAGTCACTGCACTGCCTAAACCTAGTCATAGACGAGCATAACCGAGTCACTAACAGATCCATAAAACCAATCACGTTCACCGCATAATACCCAGTCCACTAACAAGACCATAACCCAGTCACTACAACAGGCCTAACCCAGTCGACTACACAGCCAAACCCAGTCAATACAGATTCATAACCCAGTCAATTTCACAGCATAACCAGTCACTACACAGCCTAATCCAGTCACTGCACAGCCAAACCCAGTCACTACAGAGCCATAACCCAGTCACCACAACAGCTAGACCCAGCTCACTGCACAGCCTTTAACCCAGTCACTGCACATCCCTACCCAGTCACTGCCACAGCCTAACCCAGTCACTGCCACAGCCATAACCCATGTCACTGCACAGCCTAAGTTCCGAGTCTACTTACAGACCAAACCCAGTCACTACAGACCATTACCCCATCAGCGCACAGCATAACCAGTCACTACACGCATCATTAACCCAGTCACTACAGACCGATAACTCAGTCACTACACAGCCGCGTACCGCTAGTCACTACACAGCACCATAACCCAGTCCTGCACAGCCCATAACCCAGTCACTACCCAGCATAACCCAGTCACTGCTCAGCCTCACCCCCAAGTCACCGTACACAGTCCTAACCGAGTCACTGCCAGCATAACCCGTCACTACAACAGCATAACCCAGTCACTACACCGCAAAGGTCCTAAGCCCAGTCAACTAAAGACCGATAACCCGAGTCACTGCACTGCCGTAACCTAGTAACTAGACAGCCATAACGCAGTCACTGCGACCATAACCCTAGTCACTACACAGCAGTAACCCAGTCAACTACCACACCTAACCCGAGTCACTACAGACCATACCCATTCACTGCACTTGCCTAACCTAGTAACTAGACAGCAAAACCCAGTCACTGCAGACCATAACCTTAGTCACTACACAGCCATAACCAGTCACTACACAGCCACTAACCCAGTCACTACAGGCCATACCCAATCAGCTTGCACTGCGTTAATCCTCAGCTACTAGACAGCATAAGCCAGTCACTGCCCAGACCATAACCTTAGTCACTACACAGCCTAACCAGTCACTACCACAGCATAACCCAGTCACTGCCACAGCATTAACCCAGTCATACACAGACGAAAATAAATAACCAGTCACTAACAGCAGAAATAAATAACCCAGCAACTCACAGCCATAACCCAAGTCACTACACAAAGAAAAACAACTAACCACTAAAAGTCAACTACACAGCTAAAAAAATAACCCAGTCACATGCCACAGCACAAGAATAAACCCAGCGTACACTGCAGAGCCAAAACCTTAGTCACATACACAGGCGAATAACCCAATCACTGCCACAGAAACGCAGATAACCACAGTCAGACATGCCACAGACCTAACCCAGTCGCTACCACTGCCATAACCCAGATCACTACACAGCAAAAAACCACAAGTACACTAACAGCAATTAACGCCAGTCACTCAGAAACCAAAACAAATAAACCCGAAGTCACTGCACTGCAATGAAATAAAAAAAACCTAAAGCTAAACAAATAGACAGTTGCAATAATAACCCAAAATTCACTTGTCATACCATTTAAACCATTAAATTCACTACACATTAAAAAAATCCTATAACCCAATGTCATGATTACACATCGCATAACCCAGTATCACTTCATCCAATAACCTATATAACTACAATGTCATATAATATATAACCAATTCACATTCCCACATCTTAACCCGATTCAAGTGTTGCTTACAACATTCTCTTACCATCTGCGATCTCGTGTTCATTTTACGAAAATTTGCTACATATTACTTATGTTTAACCCGTAAAGTCTACAATACACATCAAATAATTTATTTAAACCAACTTCCGGCCCTATTAAGGGTATAACAGTCAGGAGTAATACACCATTCATTATATTATACTAGCGCATAACCGAAATATCAAACACATCGAATTCAATCGATTTTCAATCTTACACACATACTAACAAATGTAATAACCTCACATCTTAGTCTTTTATTTACCATACTAAAAATCGATCCTTCTTAATAGAAAAAACACAGTAGTCACTACATGACCCACATAATAACACTCAATCGAGCCTCCACTATTCCGTTACCTTGCGAGGCCTAAAAAAAAACATACCCAAAATAGGTCATACAAGATCACGAGAAATTGGAAGTGCTATTTCATCCGATTCAGGTCAATCTCTCTAGCTTTCGAGTCTTATTCCAGACAACTACAGTGCGGTTATGAATTGTGAAATATAAAGCACCAATCAGAGCCACTGTCGAACATGTGCCTTACAACCAAGTGTTGTTGCTAGAGCGCGCTATCAAACCAAGCTCTACACGAGTGTACACAGGCAAGACAACCTTGAGATATCAAAGATTACATCATATGGTCGTTACAACGATTTTATATCCCGATTTCGCCATTGTCCAATCAGATTTAATGGCCCCTCCATTGGGGCAAAGTTGAGTTCCTCTAGCACTATGGTTCATCTAGCAACATTGAATTTACAGCCATTTCTTCATTACCACTGATTCCAACATACCATACCGCCATTAGACTTCCCGTTTACTGAGATCAAAGATTATCATGGTAGGCCCACGTACCGCGCCGTGTGAACCTCGTGCGTATCAACCACAGCGATATTGATTCGCATCCCCTAGCACCTGAATCCCATTTTGGTGTGTCAGGGGTCCGCGTTTTTGTACCCCACCACAATTTCCTTCATTGTTTTGCTTTCATATTTATTTTCGGACTTACCCCGAGATTTATCCACTCGTTTTTATCCTTTGTAACCCCCCCTACAATATCTCACAATATGCGTTCCACATCCTAACCCATTCACATTGCCACATCCTAATCCGATTCTACCCCAGTGACAAAATCTATTGCTATCACTCCAGAAACTTACCCTTGACTGCAATCACGTTACGATGAATCCCCCAGTTATATATTTTTTCTCCCCATATGTCAAGTCCAAGCCCAACAAATGCCCTGTCCACTGCAACATCAACAAGAGGGCGATTAATCTCAACCTAATTACGTAGAGACACTTACATCAATAACCCGAATCTCACAAGTTAACTGTTGTTGTCCCCAATATCTCTCTGACATACTATTAGCATTGTTCTCTATATAAACTCGATAATTTACAATCGAAAAATGGCCGACCTTACACTACCAACATCTCTTTTAACCATATTATCATTATATATACCCCCCCAGCAATACACACTAAGTTTTTTTTTTGGGGGGGGGGTATATGGATGCCACGCTGTCTGTCTGTCTGTCGTCGGGTCTTGCAGATTCGTGTCCGGCGCCATACACCTTCTTTTGTTCTTTAGGTTAGGCATACCATATTTTGGCAACCTCATGGCATGTGCAGTCATTTCACCATATGAGACGATGTCGTCCGTAAATTTCAACTGCACCTCCTGTATGACCCTCTTTACCCATTCACTCACATCAGAAGATTCAAAAAAATCAGGTTTTTTTTTCAACACGACTATTCGTAAGTTCCGCGCCGCTCATAAGTCTTCCATCCTTGTTCGTCACATAACGCATCTTATTGGCACATAGATGCATCATCCCAGCGATGTTCAGCCCATGATGACTCCGGTACAACGTCTGTCTCATACACACGTCCCGCATGCGTGTGTTAATTTGTGTCTAGGCCCATTAGTATACCCCTTATGTCTTCCTATTGATCGTTCAACATGCATACCCATTTCTAGCATTATGGTTGTATCAATATGAGTAGAACCCATTCGGACAATATCTTGCCTCATGAAGCCCTATATGTTCAGCCTCCCAGATCTGATAGGACCTGCACATTAATCAGTGCCCTCAAGGGTCAAAGGCGTTTAAGCGTTTTCTCACATGGTATACTACTAGATCTAGCATATATGTCATCAGCCATGAAGTACACAGAGGATGTATCACTTACTATTCATGACCTGCTGTACAACCCTGACTAATCTTCCGAAGTCTCCACTACACGATGCAACCAACTTTAAATACCCAAGTCTAATGGATTTGGTGGCCGACTATTATTTTTTGTTCAAGTGCATACAGTCATGACTAAGCTGAGCGTAAAGAATGTGCTGATAGGCCGGGGCCGGATGTCACTCTGTTATCGTATAGCTATTACATACACATGTATTCTATTCTAAGTTTCTTACTTTGGAACTAACACCAGTCTTTCCTGTATCATGATACACCGACCGAGTCACTACACAGCCTGAAACTTTTGTCGGGTATTTCTAATTCAAAGGACAGCAGGAAGAAAAAGTTCGTTGGGTATTTCACATTGCTACAAGACACATAACACCCAGTTCACTGCCTATCAGTCATGCTACACCCCAAGTTTCTAATTCGCATTCACTACATTCGAGACCGTATCTAACCCGATTTCTGAGACTATTTCAATACAAAGTTCCATCAGCTGTTTCACTACCCGGTACATGTATACATGGCATTCCTTAATTCTTTCCATTAGTGTTCTGCTCATCGTTCGGATATTCCTCGACTACATGACACTCGAGCCCCAAGGTGCTATGGTCCGAGGTCCAGTGCTGCCCACAGGCATGTGAGACTCCGTCCAATTTACACATTCCCTAGCGCAAGACGTAATCCTCTCCGATTCAATGATCTCCATAAAAAATTACATTCATACGGGTTTTTAGCTTTTCGCGTGTCGAAATTTTTTAATTCATAACGGCGTAGTTCTATTTTTAGTCAGTGAACCATTCAAATGCCATTTTCTATTCATCTTGTTTGTACTTTCCTTCTCTTAGAGGGCCTCGGATGGAGCCACCCATTCTGATTGCTTTTTCTGGTATCGACTTTCTAAACCTTACTGTGTAAACTAATTAAGATAAACCTCGCAATTGTCCTATCGTACTTAACATACTAATTGTTTAGTTTTATCCAAACATTCAGAAGAATATCAGCAATTATTATGCCGACTCCCCCATCTGAAACCTTTTGCTGAAAATCGACTCCCCCTCGCCGTGACTTTGTAATAATGAAACGAATGAACCGCATGCTTTTCCCGACAGGTATTTCCCAAATTCCTGAGTGAACAATGAAGCAGCCATGCAAAACAATATCAGCTTTGAATGATCCAGTACATGCACAGTACCATCTGGCCTATAAAATCCTCATGGTCGTAAGACTACTAGCGCCCATGTGGTTCACCCGACACAGTCACCGAAACCTGCACACTGCTTCGTGCCCAAACTGTGTGGCAGCATGCGAGCTGCATACATAAGAGCCAAATACTCGAAACTGACTCGAGTGACAACATGTTACCTCGTGCGATATGCTAGGTGTCCGTTGAGTAATACACCAGCATGTTGCTAAAAGCTTTCCGTAATGCGAGTCAAATAAGGCGAGACACAAGGAATTACGAAAAGCCCGGACATGTAACACACTAGTCCCCGTCGAAATCGGAAGCCCGGAGGATTTTCCGACTCCTCATATGGCGCCCAGTCAAATCGCCGACTTCCTCCACACTGAGCTGGTGTAGTACGAGCCCTCTCCCAATATCAAGTACTGTTGTTAACACCGTGTATCAGTAAAGTACCCGTAAAGAACTGCTTAATTACCTCACTCATCTTCTCAGCCACTAACATGCATCCAACCAATTAATAATACTCCCGAAGGTGGCGGATTCTTATTCAAAACGCCTGTGGAGACTACAGCATACAACCATATACGCCAACATTTTAAATACTATTACGATATGAAACGACAGAAAAGAGAAGGGCGATTCTGCACAGGGTAACCCCATTCGAAGCCAACTTTTAGTTAAAATACCAGAATTTTGATGCCATTATACAATTCACAAACGTGGAACTGTGTAACACAAAGAATTTATCATTCAAGTAGTAACATATTTATCCCTATATAACCAATACACCTCACTTAATTAGTAGCTATGATACAGCAGACTCTCTAGAGTCATAAAAAATAAATATCATATGGAAAGACAGGGACGAACATAACCCAAAAGTGCAGAGGACATCAGTTCTGCCAATGACACGACTGATGTTACGGTGCGTAGTGTAATTGTGTAATAGCGGTTAGTATCCCCAGGAAAGTACTGGGGGCGCGCGAGACTCCGGCGTGGAAGTACGCCTATGCTGAGTCTGGTGAATATAAACGTAATCACACAAGCCAAGATATGTAATCCACTCAACTATTAATCTCATCTGATGTGAAGTAAATGTATTGATAATCGTCAGTGTGTTACATATTTACTGTTAGCGTTCAGTGCAAAGTCGATTGTACCAAACTGCGGTGATTTTAGCTTGTTTTACTTGTACGCTTACCCACTGTTTGGAATCAGTAGTCTTTCTGTCAATAGGGCGGATGGAAGACATACTACCTATGGTCCCAAGAAGGTACATTTTAGGAATGAGTTAATTATATAAGATCATGGACCAACACAAATTTTACGTTTTTATCCAAAAATGTTATAGAGGTAGTCAAACCGAGAAGCAGAAGAAACACATAAATTAACGAGAAGCCATATACTCAGAAATCAAATAATCTACTTATCTTTTGTTTTACTTAATATTTAATTACGCATGTAAATCCATTATATTTCTCCTCTTTTTAAATTTCCAAATTGATATAGTAATGCTCGTATTACACCTGAAATACTTAGATTTTCATTGTGATAGCGATTAATATATTCTCGTATAGAATGGCCTAAAAATCAAATGATAATACTGATACGTTAGATTAGCTCGTCGTACATTAGTTCTCCATTCTACTTCTTGAGCGCGTCGCAATATTGATTAATTTGCGCGCTGTAATTTCATCATTTTTGCAATCCATTTGGAAAATGACCGAATTATTGAAAGACCAGTGGAACATTTAATTTCTTTTTACTCGAGAACCCCTCGCCAATTTTCACAACAACCAGAATCAGAAATGCAAGACCAGACGACAGAAAACAACTTTCGAAAAGATTTGACGAAAGGCCAATTTTGAGGATTGGCCATATATCGTAAGTAAGCACTCGCACTTTTACGTCTTCGCAGGTTTCTGGTGATTGGACTAACACGCCAACAAGTGTATTATATCAAGAATGACGCTGTGTTGACAGATCTATAATTCTATTTTACAAAACTTAATCTTTAAGGTTAAAGATCGTGGGGTCAAAGGTTAGAAACAGTGTCCTCAGCATGCCTTCATTTGGAGTGTTCGCGGAAGAAGTCGACTGAATGATGGGCCGCCTGTGGCTGCATGAAGATCGTGTAAAATAACGGTGTCCTGTGTGTTGTTTCAAGGGTGATAAAAATTGCCCGGTTCGAGACAAGACAATTGCTATATGATTATTATCCAGCCAATTGCCAGAGAGTGATTGCTCTAAAACTGTAAATAAATACACCAATTAAGTGCACCCTATGGATACGATTTCCCTATGATATTTAGGGCTGTTACTGATTTTAGCATGACCTTCTCCATCACACGAGTGATAAAAGGGTTTGACGGTCTCTCCCTCATTATGACTTGACATAGTCGGATCGGCATTTGGAACGTAATTGAATAATTCACTTTCTGTGACCAGTAGTACACCGGATAGAATGGGAATAATAAGTCCCATTATGCATAGTGTAATGGTATCCTATCTTGATTAATATGAAACTCGGTCGTACCAATGAATTAAGTGAAAGGCAAGACTGAAAAAAGTAAAAAATATGAAATTCTACTCAGCATTGCCACCAAATAGTAATTAATGCGCGTCCCGATCGTGAAAGGAGCAGAAAGAATAATACAAATTAGTTGCTTTAGTAGTTCGCTATCATATCCCTACCTGATTTCGAGTACGCTGTGTTGAATGATGAATTACTGTGATACGATGTTAAGACTTAGCAGATAAATAAGTTCTTTTTAATATAAAAGATATTATGTAAATACAAAAGTTTGAGACATTCGATACAAAAAAACAAACTATCAAATGGTATTGACTACCTACGAGATCATGGTTTTTGGTGTAAAACAAGTGTACAATTATTAATAATTTAAGGTTAAATTGATATACGAATACATGTTGGATCTATATTCCATTTCATTTTTCATAATGAATTCTGCAGAAGATAGAAACAGATTTATTCTTCACGGAACTGACTATTTACATGGAGAGTAGACGGCTGAGGCTCAGCATGAAATCTGTTGTCTGCTGGCCATGTCTTTCTTCGAGTGTGAAAAGGACTGAGTTCCCAAGATTGTCTACTCATCCACAAAAATAATATGCACACCACGCCTGAAATATATGCTACCCAATCCTTTTATAAGGAAAAACAGACAACGTATCAATAACTTCAATTTAGAGAGTATTCGAAGTCTATGTAATTCGTTCATTGCAAAATACATTGCAAAATTTCTAAAATAATTGAAGTATATCTTTAGGTATTAACTTTTCAATTATTGCTCGTAGAATTGAACTGATATACGCATCCAAATCCAGGCAGCTCTTATTTTTATATTGTATAATGTGTTGTTGGATCAGATGGCATAATCACCCTATGTGATACATTGTAATATGTTCTTATATTTGGTTTTGTCGAGCCCATCTGATCCCTGCATGTTTGTCTGTTATATAACTTCGTCATTTACTAATTAAATGGACATTTTTTCAATTCACATGCTGTCCTGTTTGCACTGCTTTATTCAGAAAGTAACAAGCAAAGGCTACCTGGCAGTTCTATTAACGTATGGAACATAAAATCAA
>CAJDSM010070558.1:9773-20143 GCA_903981925.1 Ostrea lurida
ACCGTAACCAGGAATTTCCAGGGGAGGGGTGCACAAAACCAAAGCGAGAGATTTATAGCAGTTTTAGGCCCCAGCAGGTACAGGACGGGTCCTGGTACGGAAGCTGAGAGGTTTTAGCATTTTTATTCTAAAATGGGGGTGTACGTGCACCCCCTCCCCCTGGTTACGGCCTTGGACCATTTTGGTAAACGGAGACTGATTACTTGAACCTCTCCCACGTGAGAGAACATAAAATTTCACGTCAAATATGTTGTACCTGAATGTTGATTTGAAGAATCTATATCAAGAAGCTTTCAAGTATATCTCCACTCTCCACCCAGTGGTTCTTGAGAAGAATTTTAACGTCCCCCTTCCCCAATATACATGTATTTACATGTAAAAATTTTATCCTTTATTGTTGCCCCACCCAACCTCTGGGAGTCATGATTTTAGAAAACATGAAATTCCACCATGTCAGGAAGTTTGCCACCAGCTTTTGACCTAAAAATTCAAGAACACTTTTCTGCGACTTATCCATCTTTGTTTGCATAAACTAAATAAAGAAACACAGACCAACAGCTTAAAACATTCTTCTCGAGATAATCACATAAGAAAAATAAAAAAAAAAATAATAAAAAAAAAATGGCAAAATGATGTGGATGCTTGAACATCCGAGCATACATGTAAGCTACGCCACTGATAGTACACAGTACATGTATGTTTGGAAAACGGTAAATCATAATTTCCGTACATTGTACAATATTTTCGTACGAAGTTCGGGTGGTTCTTTGCTAGCACATAAATAGATTTCATTCTTAATCCGAAAATTTTCAAATACCTCAAGAACAGAAAAATCTTTGACATGGTCATTATAAACTGATAACCGAATGCGCTTAGACTCAATTATAAAACTAAATCTAAGCGGCTGACGCTTTTGAAAAGATTCCATGAATGTGATGCGCTTCATTAAAAGGCCTTTTTTCCATACACTGAGATTCCATTGTCTTCTACCTTTCTCTATATTAAATCGAGTAAGCTCCAATTCGATATATACGTTGTTCTTTGTGCTTCTCAAAGCCACATTTTTATATCTGGATAACCCCAACTCAATAACTGAATCATGTGTCGCATGCATTTCTTTTCCATTTGCAGTGTATTGAGATCGGATATTTGGAAATACTGTAAATTCAATTTCCTGATTATCATATTTTGGAAACTCTGTACAGGAACTTATATAATCATGGTTATCTTGTGACTGGGGCATCACACTTATAAAATCAAATTCCCCTGAAAAAGAAAATAAATTATACGATGAGGCACAAAATGCAGGAACAATGCACTGCGTTAGCACTCTTATTTTGCGTTTTTATTACAGTTAATTCAATAAACAACCAGCATATTTCCTGATATATTGCTTTCATAAGTATTTTAAGTTTACATATTTAAGAACAGATCTTGCTGATTTTCCTACTTACCAAAATCGAAAGGTAAAGAGGGAGTATCCTGGGGATCTACTTCTTTAAAATTGAATTTCTCTGAAAAAGAAAAAACAATTATACGTTGAGGCAAAAAACGTAGAAACACTGCACTGCTTTAGCACACATACTTACCAGAATGCGGGGGGTGGGAGAAGGGGAATTCATTCCATACATGACAGTGGCGGATCCAGAATTTGTCGAAAGGAGTGGGAGGATTTGAAAAAGGGGGCCTGCGATACGTCGCTTGCTAAAGTTCTAGGCCCAGGGGGCAAACCCCCTGAAAGCTCTTGGGTTTGGGCTTTTAAAGTTATTTTAAGGGTTTATTTAGCTATAATTCTATACATGATAATTTTGGTCACGAAATGGGGTCCCCCTCTAAATCCGCCTATGATTGGTTAATCCTAAAATATACTTAATGAATGTATTTTGAATACGTATACGTTCCCTTGAATTTATGAAATGTTAAATAAGAATTCTTCAGTGACAACAGGTACAACAAGATGGAGCAAGTTGTTGGAAATTGATATTAGAGAATGAAAAATATCTACAAATTACCTTTCAATATAACTAAAAATTGTAAACTGCAATGGTTTCAGTACAGAATTATTAAAAGAATCCTAGGAACAAATTCTTTTCTATTCAAAATCAAAATGGTAAACTCCAAGGTGTGTACCTTTTGCCAAAGAGAAGAAACAATTGAACATATACTGTGGGAATGCGATTATGTTCAAGTTTGAACTTTATGTGGAACAAAAAAAACAAACCTTCAACTAATTATTACCAAAAAATCTTTTTTTTTTAGGTATCCTTGAGATAAACAAAGAACCTCTGTCATTTAATTGGCGACATTGAATTTTGTCAACAAATATGCCAGACGATGGGTCAAATATGAAAAAGAACTTGATACCAGAATGGATAAAAAGTATAAGAAAAATATCAAAATCACGTATTAGAAATATACGTATCATCTATCCTTCTATGTTTCATAAACCAAAAGTGATCAAATAATTAGATAGGTTACATGTACATGAGGACTATGTTTTGGTTCCAGCTGACAATTGTCTTTTGCTGTGCGGTTCATTACTACAACTGCATTTTTAACGAACTTGGTATTAACTCCACATTTGGTTATTGTACTTACACTCCTACTGCTCTTTCAAAAGATGAAATGAGGTTTCGGTATTCACGTTTAAAGACAGCATTTCGCAAATACTATGGCCGTTATAACGATCCATTTTGCCAGTATGGCCTGCCATTGGGTCAAATGCTGTTGAATAGCAACTGCTAAGCCATTTTTCAAACACCTAATGCATTCGACTACGGATACTTCGTTTACCTGATCAATAAAATGGGCTTACTCTGGGTGTGACCTGTCAACAGGGGATGTTCACTCCTCCTAGGCACAAAATTCCACTTCTGGTGTGTCCACGGGTCCGTGTTTGTCCAACCCTTGTTTAATATTCTATTTGAGCTTACAAGATTGATCGCCGTTCGTTATTTTTATATTAAAACTATCTGCAACGTATACACTTGTCGATACTCAGATACTTGTCGATATTCAGATCATTTCGCAAAGTCTACTGTCTAAAAGGTCCTAAATTCAGAGAACCTCGGTCGGTCATTTAATTGGCGACAGAACTCATCTTCCATTATGAATTATGTCAAAAGATTATTGCCAGACGACTGGGCAAATATGAAAAAAGAAGAACTTGATACCCTTATCAGAATGGATTAAAGTATAAGATGAATATTGAAATCCCGTATTAGACATTATACGTACCAAAGTTCCGTACCATCTATCCTTCTGTGTTTCGAAAACCGGAAGTGATTAATTTGAACTAGATATGTACCATGAGGAATATGTTTTGGTTCCAGCCTGACAAAGCTTGTAACAGATATTGTTTTTGTCTTGTACAGGCTCATTACTACAACTGCATTTAAATGAAACTTGGTTAACTCCACATTTGGTAACGTACTTACACTCCTACTACTCTTTCAAAAGACGAAATATCTGTCAAAAGCATCGGCTTCAGTTTATAAACACATATAATTCCAGTCAATGGGATGGACGATATGAATTACCGTAATCTATACTGATTCCAAAACTTCATAAATCCCTTACAAACAAAGATATATTGCTGGATCTAGTAAATGTTCCCCAATCCCTGTCTTTACTCCTCACGAAAATATTGAGAGCTGTCAATTGATTGATTGATTGATTTTTTACTGTTTTACCCCACCGAGAATATTTTCACTCATATGAGACGTCATCAAATTGCCGGTGAAGGGCTGCAAATTTGGACTATGCTTCGCATCAGGAACCTTGAGCAGGGAGGGATCTTTTTCGTGCACACCTGCTGTGACACGGGGCTCGGTTTTTCCGGGTCTCATCCGAATGACCGCCCCATTAGTCGCGCTTTTACGACACGCAGGGTATGCTGAGGACCTATTCTAACCGGATCCCCACGGGGTGACAGCTGTCAAAGAACAACTTCAGACGTATTTGGGTGAAACTACTACTAGGTTGCCGGAAGTGGTGTAAATCAAATGTGATTCTACAAAACTCTAGAGAAACTAGTGAGTTTGAAACCAGAACCTTTCACATATCAACAACCATAAAAAACATATGACTTTTCAACACTTTACACGACCATCCTCACGATAAATTAAAGAAAGGCTTTGTACATTATAGACAGTTGCTTCTTTAACAAAAATGGAAAAAAAGGAAATATTCTTACTAGTGATCAGCCATTCAAAAATCATTCGTAAATTCCAATCTGATTCTACACACAGTATTCTGAATTTGATATTAAGCAATGCTGGAGTTCCAAATTGACACATCTTTGTAGATGTTGGCAATCAGGTTTTCTAACAGTCTGTTGGAATTCCAAATGGGCCCGAATTGTTGCTCCTTTCATTTAGCTGACCTGTTTTTATAATTCTTATGAGGCATAATTCCATTCAAAAGCTTCTAACATGGAAAAAGAAGAAATCTCTAGCGGTGGCCTTTAATTACATTTCGATATATTGGACGACGTTTTATCTATCAATAAGAGAGGAGTTCATCATAATATGTCGATTCAATATATCCAATGAAACTGGAAATAAAGGACACCGCAGAGTTTCCATGCTGCTTCGTACTTGGATATATTTATTTTGAATATTGACTTTAACGGCAAACTAACTATGTACTCAACTTTTATGACAAACGGCCATTATTTCAAGCTTCTCCATTCGTCCACTTCCCATATTTATGCAGCAATAATTCCATCAATCACCTGTATACGTGTATCCTCTCAACTTATTCGATACGCAAAGAGCTTGTGCATTATAATTCAGTTTTTGAATCGAGGCAAACTGCTTACCAGACAAGTTGTTTGTTGCAGGGGTTTTCAACAAGTCACGTTTAAAGCAGCATTTCGTAAATTCTATGGTCGTGTATAACCAATTTAGTTTACCAGTATGACCTATAATTGAGTCAATGCTGTCTGATGTGTTTCATAGCCATTGTTAAGCCGTTTTTTCACTTCACTGATTTGACTGGCGGATTGTTCCGTTTACCTGGATCAAGACTATAGGCTCACGGCGGTGTGACGGTCAACAGGGGATGCTTAATCCTCCCTAAGGGCACAATGGGCCCGTTTCACAAAAAGGTGTCAAATTCAGGGCGTAACTTAAGGCCGACTGAACTAAGTTACGCCAAAATCTAGCCCGGCCTAAATCGCGTTTCACAAAAGAGCGTTAAGTTCGTCTGGCGCTAAACTCTCTCGAGAGTTTAGGGCCTCCAACTTTGGGGCATTGCGCAATACCTATAGGCATGATCCTAGGGTTTGAGACTAGTTTTTAAAACTATCGGGTCCATGGGTTTGGTATCCAATGTGGTTTTAAGAAAATATTATTATACTAATTTGCCAAGACAATATAACGAAAATACTTTCAAATGTTAATGTATTTGGGATTAAATAAAAGCCCACAAAAACTCATGGTTATTTAAGCACTAATTACATGGTTTAATATTATAAGGGGCATATTTGGTGTGAATTGAAATTAGAAATCCCATTTAATTGATTAATATTAACAAATGACAATTCCACCGCAAAGGAAGGTTAAGGAAAACTCGGTCATGATGTCATTTCATTATAATGCACATTTCAATAAACACTAAGGATTGATTTCGGTATATTTATGTATATACATCTTTGCTCATTTGAAAAAAGAAGCATTTTGAGTATAAAGTGCTACTGATTATACGGGCATACCTCTGAACTATTCTGCTACAGAGTCTTATACGAACAAACACACACATGCATGCGCAAGAATAGTACAAAGATTCATGCTGTTATAATCTTATCTAAATACATGTCAACGCATGAAGAATTAAAAATCAAACCAAACCGTTAATTGTTACGTTTCATCTCCGGTATTCATGCTTAAACATTTTTGGTGGTATTTATGCTAAGTAAACATTGAGTTTATATTAAGATCTAAAATTCATTATAGCTGTTACACATTCGTTACTTTAGCATGAATAAATTAAATATCAAGCTATAATTTATTGTACATATTGCTTGAAAAGAAAGCATGCATATATGTACATTATCAGTGGCGTAAGCTAGGAACAATTTTGCAGTGTATCAAAATCGGTAGGGGGTCTGGAAGGGCGCCGTAAGCCTCCCAGCGGGTCCAGGCGAGCACTGGTGGGGCCCAGGGGGCGAAGCCCCCGGAAGATTCTGGATTTTCCAAGTTTCAGCTGCTAGAATTTTCAAGGTTTTTTTAAATGATTTGATATTTTTCTAAATGTCACAATTTTTACAATACTGTGTGTGTAAACGGACAAAATGCTCATATGAAACAGCGAAAACCAACTGCATAAGGAATTTCGATATAAGGGCATTTTGAACTAGCTCTATTCTTTCGAAAACAAAACATAACGAACATTAATGACAAACACTTGAATGAAGTTTAACTTGTGACCTTTGTTCAACATTTGAACAATCACCAACTTTTTTTTTTCATCCACCGACTTTATAAAAATATTAGACAGATACTTAACGGACAAAACAGCAGTGGCGGATCCAAAGGATTTGTCGAAAGGGGGGGGGGGTCATTGAAAAGGAGCCAATAAGCTTGAAGGTCTGGGATGAAGCCAAAAGTTGGGGGCCCAGGGGGCGAAGCCCCCCCCCCCAAGGAAGCTTCGGGTTTAAGAGCTTTTAAAAGTTCTTTTAGAGGTTAATTTAGCTATATAATCTATACATAATAATACTGATGTATTGTTGTTCTTTCTCCTCTTATTAAAGTTCAAAAGTAGAATACCCCCCCCCCCCCAAGAAAGCAAATTAGATCAAAATTTGAAATAGGAGATAACAAAGAACCTGCGAGTTTAATCAAATTCTTTTCGGGATGCTCCCGCTCGTAGCGCGGGGTATTGACTCCCTAACACAAAATGCACTTATAACTTAGCCTAAGTAGGCCCAATGTATTTACCTATTTTTTCAGCATGTATATTACCATGCATAACTTCTATATTTCAACCACATTGCAGGAAAGAAATGTATATTTCGTGCATTGTTTACTGTAATCCAAAGCATACTTTTGACATGTAACTGGCATCTTCAAGAAATACCAGTGCTAGCATCATAATTTGCGAAAATAGTGGGATATTTTCTAATTTAATCGTGAAGAAATGGAATCTTAAACGAAATCACCAACCTGGTTGTCAGTATTCTAGTCTTTCAAGTTCATTTTGATTAACCCCCCTTCTCTAATCATCTGACATAAAAGACTCAAATATGCAGTCGTCACCTTCTTAAATATAAATTATCATTATAACCTTGAGGTGAAAATTATAAAATAAAATTAATATATTTTTCTCGTTTTAATTTCAATTTGGTTTTTGGAAGAAATAAATTCTAGTATTCGACAACTTGGAATTATTCTAAAATATGCATGTAAGTTTTACGCTCGTGACTATCGTTTAGATGAAAGTTGTTTTTTAATGAAATTTAATCAGAAAAATCTTCAAAATGGAAAACTTCTATGTGCATGTGCAGTACATACGTTTGTTCACAGAAACAAATATTCCAATAGTAACCCCTATCTCAATATTAGCCCTCTCCTTTCTTATTTTACAATCGAGGAGCTACATTCTTGCACCTACATGTAAGTCAGGTCCTGAGTGACTTATTTTACAAGAATTCATATGGCATGCAATGGTTCCACTTTAAAGTAGGTCTATTCCTGGACCCACTTGTGATTTCTCAAAAAATTGAGTTTAAATAAACTTGGATTGTTAAATGTTTAAAAAAAAATTAAAAGGGGGGGGTCATATAATCGAGTAAATTATGGTATTTCTTTATTACGTGTACCTCAGAAGACTGACAGCAATCCTAGAATGTGTCGCACAAATTTTTGTTTAGGTATGACGGTGGCAATTTTTTTCACTCTCAAATATGAATTGAATATGTTAATTAATATTAGAGAGAAACAACACAAATTTTTTTAATAACTGATGGACTTTACTTTGCAAATCGTCAACTTTCCTTTTCTATTAGTTAAAATATAACCACATCACCTGCTTATGGTGTATATTTCCCAGTTGATCGATACGCAAGAGCATGTTATTGCGTCATGCGGACTTTTTAAAGCGAGGCCAATTACTAACAAAAAGTTGATGCTGCAGGTTATAACGAATCTCGTTTAAAGTCATCATTTCGGCAAAATCTACGGTCGCATAATGAACCTTGTTTGCGATTACAATTAACTCACTAAGTCATATGTTACTGATTTGGGTTTCCATGACCTTTGTTAGACTGGTCCTCTTCCTACTAGATTTGACTCGGGTAATCCGTTCTTTATTTCGACTAAGGGCTCAACAGGCGGGTGGTGACCGGTCAAGCAGAGGATTGCTTACTCCTCCATGGCACCTGATCCTACCTCGCTTTTGTCGGCAGGTCCGTGTTGCCCTACACCGATTGTTGTTATGTTTTTTTGGATTATGATTACGTTTGATACAAAATGTTAACTTCGCCTTTTTGTATATCAGTAGTGGCAGATCCAAAACCCAGTCCCTTAGTAAAGGTTAACCAGAAAGTTTTTACAGCTGATCGGAAGTCCATGAAGGTGGAGGGTTCCATCTCAATTTCTTTCCTCGTGCTGAACATTGGAGTTTAAATCAGTTATTTACAGTGATTGATGTCGGTATCGATGGTATTTAGGGTCGAACAATTGTTTGCTGGTTTGCCCAAATCTGCTATTGTCATACGTGGAAAGCAGATGAAATTTTCCTTTGAAGGAAGATTGGTTGTGCAGAGTAGCTATTGCGACAGTATACCTACCTTCATGCAGTGAAACTATTTACTAATATGGCCTGTAGTGAGAAAATGCAAAGATAGGTTCATGTACTATGAAATCTTCAAAATTGTGTCACAAAGAGTCACTTCATGGTTTAGTCCCCAGGTCCTGATAAGGGTAGTATGGTCACGTCATGATTTCACCGTTTAACAGTCAGCAGGGACAGAAGGGTATAAGGAACAACTCCTACATGTGGTCAATGAGACGTTCCAGTGGTCTTACTGCGACTTTCAACACCAAGGTAGAGAGACAATTGTGAAGAGACATATGTGAAAAGGTGCACCCAGGGTTGAAGCAGATGAGAACCCTATCAAGTTGGGAAGGAAAGAGGAAGACAAGAAGGAAGAAAATCCCGTACAGAGAAAAGGATGAAGACTGGCTAGCCCAGGATCCTGTGACCTATAGGCAACGTTCGAGCAGTAGTGAGAGTGACTGGGCGATTTCCCATGATGATGAGGCCGTGACCATACGGAACAAAGTGACCCTAAAGGAACAAGTTGGGCGATAAGGGAGGACAATTGTTTTTTTTTTTTTTTGGAAGGAAAAACGGCCTTTTTTGTCAGCAGAAGACCCAAAGCCCTTCTGTACCCTTTACAAGAAAGGATGTGGCCAGGCAGAAGTCGTTCATCTGTACCTGAAAAAGAAATCAAAAAAAACCTGACAATGCTCCTGGAACAAAAGCTCCAAGTCTGATGGCAGCACACAAACCTCCCCGAAAAAGAGGATTGTGATCACCACTACGGTTAAGAAGAACAGACAGGGACACTGACGTGAAGGTGATTGTAAAGGAGAAAATATTACAAGTGACTGTGTATAATTACTTTCAATCTGTTAACTGATGCATTTTTTGTAAACCTGTAGTGTAATACATGTACATGATAACTTGAACTAATCAAAAGTAATATTTGTGGAATATTGTTTTTACAGTATTTAATCATTGTTTTTATTATTATTTTGATGGATCTATATGCATCAATAACGGATTTGAACAAGTTGTTAATCACTAAAACACTTATCATTAGTTGAAATTTTTTTTTTATATGCGGGAACGCATGACATCGGAGGCATGGTAATATAATATTCCGGGAATATGTCTGGCGACCATCCAGGTTTTACGTTGTATATTCAAATGTAACATCACGTGACCTAAATATAAAAACGGCGCAGAACAGCATTCGTTGTCATTAAATTGTCGAGTCAGAAGAAGATAGACCGTGGTGGCCAGTAACAACAGTCATTGTATTAGATAAAGAATTACGGAGTAAGCCAGTGTTTGTTAAAGTGGAGGAATAGAGGTTGTCCCCTTTATAGGCCTGACTTTGCCTAAGAGGCCTGCCACTGTCGAGTGTCGACCGATCTCAGAGCTTGCACTTTGCCACATATTCGCCTACAATTACTTGACTTGAACTGACCACCAAGCGTTGTTCCACGTGTCTGCCTGAATAAGGCTACATACAGTGTGGTTCAGCGGTTGAGGGCTGTCCACTTGTACTGATGTGTCCTGAATAAGGCTGCAGTACAGCGTCAGCCTGAAGGTTTGTCAGTCGTTGGTAAAGGGTGGTC
>CAJDSM010070564.1:0-10513 GCA_903981925.1 Ostrea lurida
TTTTTTTTTCATGGATTTAACTTTAAGTAATAAAATAATTAAATAAACAAACAGATCGATATATTATAAATAAATAAAAAAAAAAATCAGATGTCTAAATTGCTTGCCCTGAAGTGGGATGTAGCCTACCTTGGATAATTTTTTATTCTGTGGTGCCAATGTCGATTGGATATAAACAAAATTTTGTTGGTTCGTGGGGACGTAATTCATGGGTACTGATAAATAATGTGAACGGCATAATATTATAACGATTAAAAGGAAATTAAAATATTTCGTGGGATGTAAATTCATGGGTAAGAGTGACCAACGAAATCCACGAACACATTGGTCCCCCACGAACAATTGATGATTCTACATGGTATATCCAAGTTTCAACTAATTCGCAATATTCCTCTGTGTTACCAAACACATAGCTCATGGTTTGGTCAATCGAGTGAATTACATGTATATTGACTTAATTGATAAAAATTTGGACCTATATTCTGCGACTCTTATCCCCGCCTTTATATCAAGACGTGCAATGGAGAGTCAGAGCCGAGTTTCCCCTATTCAGCAACATCAGCTGGGGGGTCGCTGCTTTAATTACGTACCTTTCACAACTTTATTTTGCGGATCTGCTTTCAAAGATGCAATCATTCAGTTATAGGGTGATAATTCTACAATTTAATCATTACTAATACAATGCTATTGCAGTTTAAAAGCTTCAACACCGACAAATGTAGCATCACGTTTACTTAGGTCCACTCCTCGTTATTCGACATGACATCAGCACACAAAATACACACAAGGAGTGAGTGAATTCCAATCTGTGTTGAACTAGATCTACACTAGACAGGGCCAAGTCTTGTCTTGAAGTTCACGAAATAAAGTTGTAAAAGATGGGTAAAGGAGTAACACTACATGTAGCTGGTAATGCTGAATAATTCCTACTTTTCAGAATGGATCAAGTCCACTAAAACTTACTACATCCTACATGACAGCCGCAATGCGAAAGCGGAGGTAGAAGTCAGAGGAATCTGAGATTAGTTATCAACTTTTCCTCATTATTGTTGAGTAGATTTCAAATTTATCATGATATCCGAACTTCACTGAAGCCATTTTCTCCCAATTTGAATTTATTAATATTTGCATACATACATAGTTGATTCGTTTATTGTGGGTTTGTGTTCTGGCGACAATCAATAATGAAAAATGCAATCGATAATCACAATCAAAGAGCTAAAAATGATTGAAAATGATCATTTGTCGGCAACAATCGTTTCATCAGTAAAAAATTTTCAAGGTTATCTAAACAACATGCAATAAAATCGGCTAGGCTGATCTTAAAAATGTATTCCCATTACCCCCACCACCATCAGAAAATAATTTAATTTTACTTTAATTTTAAAAATTAAATTATAAGGAATGAAGCTAATTTTGCACGCTAGGTTATACGATATAATTAACTTGGTGCAGTTTACGCTAAAATATAATCCGCATTATAAAAGCGTAAACTGCACCGAAAGTTAGGATTTAAGTCGTATAACCTAGGTCAAAAATTAGCTTCATTCCGTAAATAACTTTGATGGTATATACCTTGATTTGAACTCGCCGGGCCTCCCAATTTCTCCCCTCCTGCGGTATTTACAATAGGGCGCTCGAACTGCATAATCCATATTCTTCACAAATGGATTCATGGTTTCATAGTTAACCCTTTTGGCGTTTGACGATGTGTGGAAACTGCACATCCTCAAGTGATAACCAAGACCATTTGAGTGGTCCCGCCCGTTGAAGACATATTTTTGAAGGTGAAACCCCCGTAGAACGCGCATTGTGTCAATGAACGCAAATTTTATCGAAATCTGTAAAAGTTGCAAAACTGCAGTTCTCTAATAGACAATACTATAGAATCTCAAACACTGAATGTATCGCTGAAGCAGGTTACATAAAACATTGCTGTTACCCGTCCAAATAACCACTTTCTATTATGTTCTGTCGCTCTCGCCTCAAACAACAGGAAATTCATTAACGGATCATAAAAGCGAAAACCATTTACAGCACGCCGTTAAATGTACGGTTAAAGTCCGGAAAGGTTCCTAAAGATAACGATTTCCTCATCTTATTATAGGTAATAGAATACCTAAACCTCATCAAACCTTTTGGGATAACTGTTTGTGACTATCAAACAAAAATCATATAAATTAATAGATTTTTAACAAACGTTAAAAGAAAAAGAAAGAAAGAAAAAAAAGTTGTAGTATAACAGACGTCAAAATAAGTTATTTCATCATTATCTTTTTTTAATATTTTACCCAGTAAGGAACACACGAGTATTGTTTAATATTCCTTTGAAAGTTTTTACAAAAACTTTGGGTAAAACGATGTAAGGACAGAAAGGACCCTTATGCCAAGAAAACTTTAGCAGCAATTCCGGTGAACGAAAAACCGTTATTAAATAGTGACCACAAATTAAGAAGATAGATAGATTGAGCGAATGGCTCCTATTAATTAGCTTGGTAATATGGTCCTTTTGAGCACAGTTTCGAAAACACGGACCGGCATTTTTCTTACATGGTTTGAAAAGAGAGAGAGAGAGAGAGAAGAAGAGAGAGAGAGAGAGAGAGAGAGAGAGAGAGAGAGAGAGAGAGAGAGAGAGAGAGAGAGAGAGAGAGAGAGAGGAGAGAGAGAGAGAGAGAGCCCTCAGCTCTCTTATAATCTATTAATTACTTTATAATTATTATAGATAAATTAAGCGACGCCAACTTTGAAGGGTTCATTCTAAAAGCAGAGGCAAAAAATGTATAAGGTCCCCGCTTGCTTTTTATTGTGTTTGTCTTTCTAAAACGCTCACAGATCTGCCAGCGAATTCACCCTACATCCCCTCTCCCCGCCATGAGTAATTCTTCCGTCTTTCTCAATTTTTTGTGATAAATTTTCATTCAGAAAACAATGAATTTTAAACTTTAAATTACCTTTTTTTTCCTTCCAAATAAATTTAATTTTGAATACTTAGCCAACACAGACCTGACATTTATGTCTCTCCTCTATATTGGGGGTAAACTTCAAACCACCGGGTCACGGGGTAATTCGGGGTCATTTCGTAAATTTTCCTTTCCAACCCCCCCCCCCTCGGTTCAAAATGTTCTTCGGCCACACACTCCGTGCAAAGAAGGATTCAGTGGAGGGTTCCCTGTACGTGTAGTCGTCTCTAGCCCATGCAGGTGCTTGGCATGGTCAACACTAACCGTGGTATCTGAGAGGGAAGGTTGTTTGTGGATATGCGTCGAGAGCTAACTAGCGAAGCATTAACATAAGTTCCCTTCCTTAATATACTACTAACTGACTCGTTTTCAGATTGATGATTTGAGGAGAGAGAGAGAGAGAGAGAGAGGAGGAGAGAGAGAGAGAGGAGAGAGAGAGAGAGAGAGAGAGAGAGAAGAGAGAGGTGGCAAATATCTTCTTCTGATCCTTCATTTTCCGAACAAGAGGCAATTGCTATATATATAGTACTTTCATTAAAATTAAGTGAGCTGTGGATACTGCAATAGTAACCAAATGATCTACTTGAAAGATTTCCACCAAATACAAAATATTTGTTGATACAAGAGTTTTACTAACCATCATATTATAATGCCTGTACGATGATATCCTCAGAGAAGCTCAGCAGTTTCCCCATCACATGTCACCGGACCACGACCTTATTACGATCTGATTTTTTGCCTAAATCGTGGACAGGTCGTATCGTGGTCGTCGTGAGGTCTTCCGGAGGTCGTGTATGACCGCGCTAAACGTAAATTTGAAACATGCTCAAAACATTCGTATGAAGTCGTGGTTGAAAAAGACCGTGCTGAGCAACGTAGTGGTCGTGGGAAGAGCGCAGGGTGGTCGGGTACTAGTCGTATTGAGAATGTGGTACAAGTCGTATTAAAAATCGTTTCCGAATTTCTTCGCCCCATGACTACGCTGGTACTACGCTCTCGTCACCGAAAGCATAAACCACGAAATTTTCGACCTTATACGACTTACTACGATACCACCAAAACGGTTCTACCACGCTCTCTACGTTCTTGAGCACGCTCTTAGTACGATCTGTTGCTAAAGGCCAGTCACATTCTGTACTAAAAAGACAGAAACGAAGCTTACGACCTAGTTGCGAAACCCAGGAATTTTATTTATTTGGAATCGTTGGGCCAAAATGTAGAAAGGGCCAGACTGATCACAGACGTCACCATAACCGGTGAAAGGGCTGCTAAAATTTAGCCATATGCTTGTCACTCAGAGCCTTTGACAGGGAGGATCTTTGTCGTGCACACCTCTGGTGACCACGAGCCTCTGTTTAAGTTTGAGTATCTGCGAGGGCTGCGATCTGCGTGCGATCGCGTTTAACTTTTTGTGTTAAAATATCTTTTCGGGATCGCTTGAAAATCGCGGTGGTGGTGGGCAGGGCAACGGCGCAATACCAGCCTGGCGCGTCATCCGCTCAACTTAACACCGCATCGCACAAACACTATTACGGGTCCACCATTTTGCGGTCCAAGCCGTGAAAGGAGAGAGCTGAGCACGGGTTTCTGAACGGAGTCCTCGCAGTCACTATATAGTGCGAGGGCCTGGTGCACGCAAATTGCAATTGCACTGCTTCAGTTACGACCAATCGCCGGAAGTGGCTGCGGGGGTACCGCTGTGGTGAGATCTCGTGCCACTGTTGTCACGCCCGCCAGTACCACGCTCGCGCAAGACGGGCAACAATGTCGTCGACTTGACCAAAGATAGCTTCGTACGGGCGCAGTAATTAGTGTTGACCGCGTGGGCGAGCGCCGTGGTATCATGCCGCAATGGAGCATTTTGAAATTCGCGTCATATCGCCATTCCTTGTGCGGGAGTAGCCCATTTGTGACTAAGGTGGTACAAAACGTACCGTGCGTAGCACCATAACGAGAACGTAGAACGATCGTCTATAGATCGTAGTGGTTGTCGAAAGGATTGTCGTGGGTGGTTTCGTGGTAAAAATCTTAATAAGGATGTCGTTGGAAAGTCGAGAAGAAGCGTTACTGTACTCATGAAAGGTCGTAGTAGAATCGTGCCAGAATTGACCGTCAATGAAATATTGACAATAATATGGTCGTGTACAGTACAAATAGGCGAAAAGTAACATCGGTGTTTAAACATAATCATAATCCATTAAAACATTATACAAAATTGAGTGTAGGGCAAACACGACCTCGACCAAGCGAAGCAGGATCAGGTGCATGAGGAAAGCATCCTCTGCTGTGACCGTCCCCGCCGTGAGCCTGTAGTCGAAATAAAAGTAAACGGGATTACCCGTAGTCACAATCTAGAACGAAAATGACAGTCTAACAAGGGTTATGAAAACAAATCAGTCAACATATGACTTAGTGATACTTTATAATCGCAAACAAGGATTCATTATAGCGACCGTAAGATTTGCGAAATGATGACTTTAAACGAGATTCGTTAAACCCTGCCAACTTCAAACTTTTTTGTTAGTAGTTGGTCTCGCTTTAAAAAGTCAGCATACGCATAGCATGCTCTTGCAATTGCGTATTCGAATCAACTGCGAGATATACACACCACAATCAGGTGAATAGGGTATATTACTACATAGAAAGGGAAAGTTGACGATTGCATGCAAAAGTTAGTCTCACGCTTATCATGATAATGTAGTTGTCATGTCTGCCATTAGAGTCAATGTTAAGTAAAATATCCAAATATGAAGCAAATCTGTCAGATTCTGTGGTGTCCTTTATATTGACTTTTTCGGGATATATCAAATGGGACAATACATGTAATTGTGAAAAATTATGATTGTATAATTGTCACAGTCGTGATTGCTGTCACCATTTTACCGACCACGTTTTAATGAAATCACTACGACTCTACTACGAACATGAAGATCTTGAAGGTTGTGGAGAGCGTAGTGAAATCGTTATAAAAATGATTATATATGAAAGTTTCATAAAGATTTAGATCACTGAGTTTGAGCTTGAGTATGAAAACATATATACTCAGGAAATTTTTATAACCTTCAGGCCTGGTCCTTCAAAGTATTTGGCTCCAGCCTTTGGCACTATTTTATTCAGTTGTATTTTTTTTTTCTTCCTCTTTTTTTTTTAAAGTTTTAATCATGTTTGGGATTTCCAACATTTCAGTTTGAGCATCACTGACGAGACACAATTTGTCGAAATGCGCATCTGGTGCATCAAAATTGGAACCGTATATGATTTATATTGCATAGGTAACTGGTTTTCATTGTTGTATAAAATGGGTCACAAAACAATGCTGACAAACTGAGATTTTTTCATCTGTTTTCGGAAGATATGAAACTACTACACTACACTACTACACTTCCCAATGAACTCTATTTTAGAGCTCATCAAATCAGAAATCGGATATTTTCTACCTCATTTTGAAATTTAACAGGGGTAAATCCTATATTAGATCGCAGTGTAAAGTTGCTATTGTTCATGTTCCAATGGGTATTGAATTGTAAGAGTTGTGATATTTAAGGGGGAAATCGATGTCCGCCATATTTTACTGGACGCTGACTAAACGAGGTGTCACCTCGTAAAAATGACATGCTCGTCGATTTGAATTTCCCGAACCTAGAAATGCTCTTTCCTATGATTTGTTTTCGCACATTTGTACTCCAAATGGGTCATAGGAGTAATTCAGCTAAAAATGGGTTTGGCAAGCGATGTAAACTTGAATAATTTCAAGAAGGCATCTAGCGACCATTTTTAATTTATGCAAATTTTCAAGGTTCCTCAAAGTTACCATTCGGGCAACCACGCTGAATTACTTCTATGATCCCTTGGAAGTACAATCTGCAAAACATTATCATTGTAAAGAATATTCCAGGTTGGTTGTCGAAAATATAAACTGGCGAAGTTAACAATGTGTTAAACGTAATCATAATCCCCCAACTCCCAACCCCCACATATACAAAGTCGAGTGTAGGGCGACACGGACCTCCAACAAAAGCGAAGGCGGGATCAGGTGCCACGGAGGAATAAGCATCATCTGCCGACACCCGTTGTGAGCCTTAACGACTGTAAATGAGATTACCCGTCGTCAAATCTAGTACGAAAATGACCGTTTAACAAAGGGTATGAAACAAATCAGTCTACATATGACTTAATGGTGATTTGTAATCGCAAACAAGGTCATTATAACGACCGTAGAATTTGCGAAATGGTTACTTAAAACTAGATTAGTTATAACACTGCAACTTCAACTTTTTTGTTGATAGTTGGCCTCGCTTTAAAAAGTCCCCATACGCATGACATGCTCTTGTGAATCGAATCAACTGGGAGATACATGTATACACATCATAAGCAGGTGATAGTGAAACATTAAGTACTACATAGAAAAGGAAAATTGACGATTGCAAAAATAGAAAGTCATCACGCTTATCATAGAGTGCAGTTGTCAGTCTGCCATTAAGTCAATATTAAGGAAAATATCCATATATGTTTCAAACATATCAAAACGTCAAAATGACTATGTCCCTGTAAAACTATTAATAATGTACGGCAGAAATACATAAAGAAGAATAGAAAGGGGTTTGGTCAAAATGGTCTGGGCTATAGATGTCCGACAGCTAAGAAATGAGCGCAGACAATGGAACAACAACCAGAGTGACTTTCAAAGATGAAATCAAACGAAATGACCATTTCCAATTACGTTCAAAAAGTTTTCGATGATATAACTTTAGCTATATTAAATTTAGAAAAGATATGATACATTTGGCCTTCTCCTTGCACGTCAGTCACATTCCTAGATAAATTCGCTTGTTAGTTTGTGTGTTTGTTATACATGCCATTTGAATATTTTTCACTTGCGTAGAAAAGTCGGGTCACCTGTAGCCCCAACGGTTCATTACGTCAAACGTGAATCCACACAACAATAGGGAAAATACTTACATGTACACAAGCAGTAAATAAAGCACAAAAGCAATACGTATTTCACAGATTGGACCGCCTAGTGTCGCTCTGCATTGACAGTGTTATGGAAGAGTTTCAGATACGTGTTTATCGTATACCATCAAAGATAAAATTACTACAGTTGAGAAAAAAATCTACGAATTAGGGATATTCAGACAGATTTTTATGGATTCAAACTTTATCTTGGAATAAAATGGGTAAAGATGGCAAGAAATCGTTAAAAAAATTCTTGAAGAACAACAGGACCCTGCGTGATGACTAAGGTTGGCAGTGTGGTTCACGGGCCTCCTGTTGTGAAATTACAAATTTGAATTTCTTATGTATTCTAACAATGGTTTTAGATACTGCCAAATGAACCACTCGTGTCTTGAATAATTTTGCAAACGCACATAAGGAGCAGTATAGAAATTTCATTTGTTAATACAATTAACGTTTGAGAAATGTATATATGTAGTTATATCAATATATATACATACAATGTAAATACACGTTTGTACAAAATTATGAAGGCTCGTTTTAAGGAGAACATATTATTTTGTCTATATTTAAAATAAACATACGCATTTGTTAAGGTTTTCAACATTACTGGTTGACCTTTTTTCGTTAAATTTCATTACATTTGGTCTTGTAAAATATTTTTGTGTGGGCACTCTTCTCATATATTAGATATTAAATAGCATTCAGTTAAATCATTTTCGTCAGTGTATTACTGGAGTCTTGCTTTAAAAATATCTAAAAACTTGACCTTGCTGCTGTATACTTAAAAAATTAGGTGCTTATTTGTTACATATTTAGAATTTTTATCTGGTAATACACGACGTTTTTGTTCAAACGCATGATAGCTAGGAATTCGGTTACACAGATTATCAGGCCTGGATATACTTATCACAAAGAAAAAGCGGTTACTGGGACAATTTATGTGCATGTAACATACATGTACACGCGAGGTTTCACTCTTTCGTTTTAATACCCCATTGGTATAAAATGGGAGAAATCCAAATTTACGAATTGTTTCAAAGAGTCCTTTATTTTTATTCATTAATTTTCACATTGTTAGTCCACCAGTCTGTTCGTCAATATTTTTGTTGTGACGCTAACTAACTCAAATATTTTTCATACAGAAATAACCTATATTGAGTGGAAGACACTTATAAATTTTGGGGTCATGTAATTAGTTCTGCATGTATCCCTTAATACTTGTTGGGACATGAAAAGGTTTCAATATATTGTTTTCAGAGGTTGTATAATAACGAGGAAAAGAAACCAACAAATTTATATTTGAGTCTCGCACGTCGCTTCATATGTCTGTTTGTATGTATATGTCTGTAATGATCCAATTGGCCAAACAGTATCATCATAGCAATTTCAAATCTTATGCAGAAGGAGTTAGCCATGAGGGAAATAAACCTATCAATAAGGACTGTGCAATGAAGATCTTGGAATCTTCTAAGAATTAGCTTGACTGTTTCGTCATCAGTTTCATTGTGATGCATGGTATAGTTTCAAAATAAAGTCTTCTTTGTCTAAATAAAAGTAATTGATTATAAAATAAAAACTCTTACAGATTTTGGAGATGTGAGATCAAAGTCGGAACAGACAACATCCACGTTTACTATATTTTCATTTTGACGTAACATCTGTAAATTAACAAGATGTAATGGCAAAGATAACAGTGATTAATTTCGTAAGTCTCAAATATAATACAAAAACAAGAGTTGGGCAATCACGGACCTCTGGACACACCAGAGGTGGGGTCAGGTGCCTAAGAGGAGTTTAAGCATCCCCTGTCGACCGGCCACACCCACCGTAATACACTAATACATTTTGGTCACAGGTGATAATGGAATGTTGCTACATGAATATGGGAAGTTGGAAATCGACCCGTTTGTCATAAAGCTGAGTTGTTAGTTTGCCGTTCTTTTTTATTTTCAATAAAATATCTGAGTATTAAGCAGACGTTAAAAACTCTGTGGTGTCTTTTATTTGGAGTTCAATGGAATATATCGAGTTGACATAAGATTGACAAAGATTGCTAGTATTATTAATAGATAAAACATCGTTGATATATCTAAATGTTAGTTAAAGGCCATAGTTAGATTTTTTTCTTCTCCTGTAGAAGCTATAGAATGTAATCTGCCTCATAAGAATATAAAACAGACCAGCTACATGTAACAAAGGAGCATAATTCGTGCCCATGGAATTTCCAACAGACTGTTGGAAGACCTTATCACCAAAGTCAATGAGGAACTCCAGTATGGATTTAACATCAACTTCAGAGTACTTGTGCATAAAATCAGAGTGGAGTTTAACGAAGTAATTTTTGAATGACTGATCACTAGATTTGAATGTAAAGGCAAAGATAACGAATAATTCCTTTTCCCGTTTTTGCTGAAGATGTAAAAAAAAATCTAGTTTTTAATTTATCGTGAGGAATATTCATGTAAAGTGTTGAAGAGTAATACATTTCTATGTTGTTGATTTGAAAAAAGTTCTGTAGTTTCAAATTTTTGGGAAGATTTTAGTTTTTTTTTAGGAATCCACGTCTCTTTTACACCACTTCTGTCATAGGTTGT